>PNEQ01028049.1:0-33276 GCA_003012365.1 Medauroidea extradentata
ACGTCGTCACGAGAGGTACTAGGTTGAAGCTCTGCAGATCCACCAGGTTGAGGCTCTGTAGACTTGTCAGTCGCAAGTGAAGCAGCATTGTCACCGAGCTCAGCTTCGACTCTGTCTTCGGCAGCCGGAGTGTCTCGGTTATTAGGGTTGTCCACAATTTCTGAGACATGTTCTAGTTTGTCAGCAACAACAAACTGTGTATGTCTGAAACAATTGGCAATGTGTTCGGGTTTCACTGCATCCCAGCTGGTGCAAATTGCTCTGATAGCCCGTAGCACATCCCACTTCCTCGGCTGCCTGTTAATATCAATACTAATAATTAAATCATGAACCAGCATGTCACGAAATTTCTTCTTGACCAACTGTATGATGCCCTGGTCCATGGGCTGTAGTACACTTGTAGTGTTCGGAGGCAGGAACACTAGCTCGGTGTTAGAGAGTTCGACTTTAGGATGTGCTCGGCAGTTATCCACAAACAGAACAACCTTTTTATTTCGGACGCCGGCACGTGCGTCAAATGCCTTCACCCACTTTGTGAACAGGTCACCAGTCATCCACGCTTTTTTATTGTAATCGTACCGGCATGGTACAATTTTCCCTTAAAGCCGCGAGGTTTGGCCGACTTCCCAATCACAAACGGCTTCAGTTTATCGCTTCCGTCCATGTTTGCACACAGCAGCATTGTTAGACATTCTTTACTGCGTTTCCCCCCCATGCAGGCATCTCCTTTGACCGCAAGTGTACTATCCGGCATCAAGTTGTTATAAAACATACCCGCTTCGTCCGCGTTGTACACGTCCCGTGGTGAATACCGTTTCAAAATTGTGTGCAGCACAGGCAGCCACTTATCCACCACACCACTTGGAACTGCCGCACTTTCTCCCACAATCTTGTGCAAGGAGATGTTGTATCGCTTCTTGAAACAATCCAACCAACCAACAGAGCATTTAAAGTCTTCAACTTTTTGCATTGTGGCGAATGTGTTGGCCTTTTCCCGCAACATTGGTCCCGTGATTGGTACATTTTGCCCTCGCATCTGGTTGAACCAGGCAATCAAAACTTTCTCCACATCTCATTGTTAGCACCACGCAACTTTTTAATTTTAATGTTCCGACCTTCCTTGTCAACTGCAGCCATTATCTCATCTTTTTTCTTTAAAATTGTCGACAAGTTTGATGTTGTAAGGCCATATTCCCTTGCAATATCTGCTTTAGACCCCTTGCCGTCCTCAATCTTCTTCATGATCTCGTACTTCGTAGCGAGATCCAAGGTCTTTCTCTTACCGCTCATATTGTCAAATCACTTCAAAATCGCAAAGTCCAAGAAAACTGCGTGGGTCGTCAACAATGCTAGCCAAAATTGTAATCCAACAACTTACCAAAATCGAAATCCAAATAAAATAGCGTGAGGTTGTCAATAATAGTTAAGCACAAGCTAAAAATAGAATTACTCAAACCAAGCACAGTTGAAAGCACAATGACCTCAAAACACAATGGGAATATTGAAAAGGAGACATGTAAAAAAAGGGGAAATCCAGAAAGGGCGGGATTCTATTTTTAGAGCAGTGCTTGTTGGCTGGCAGGGTTGAAGTGGGAGGGTGGCAGAAAGAAAGGCGCGCGCGGAGAGGTAGCAAGGCGGCGGAAGAAATATGACACGTGCGCCGGAGCATGGAAGGGGGGGGGAAGAGTGGGACAGAAGCCACACCGCAAACTGATAACAAAAGTAAGTGGCACGAATCACCGTCACTATAGTCCGTGCAAGCCTGGTTCACACAGGCAAGAAACTTTCGCAAGCCTGCTTCACATTATCTTGCTGTGCAAAAATTTTTAGTTTTTCATAAAATATTTAATAATTTTGTAATTTTTTGACGGTTTCTCAAAAATACCTCGCTATAATATAGAGATCTCTCTATAAGCGAGCTCGCTATAGCGAGTTTCTACTGTAGTCCTAAACACTGTGTACTGTTACATATGTTGTGCATTGGGAGTATGTCGTCTTCCAATTGTTAGAGCAAAAGAAACATACCCACTCAACATGAGTAGTCACGCACTTCCTTCAGTTTTCAGTGCGTATTGGGGAAATATAAATTCATGCAAGTAAAAAAGCCATTTGATTATATCTACCTTGTGGCAATCAACATGATACACAGTAATCTCACTGCATCAGCAGTCACCTTGTCTTATCTTATATCATGTGATCCCAGGACTGGTTGTGTCATGCTCATCTTCTAGTCGCAAGGCCAATAGAAATTACTACAGTACGTTTGATCTCTTATTTCTGCTAATTGCTTTTGGTTATATCAATAAAGGGCATTCTTATCAGCGAAAACATTTAATTCTGTTTGCATCTAGCTGTTCAGTAAGGGAGAACATTTAGTCCAGGCCTATAATATTGTTTAACTTGTTTTTATCATTTATAGTATATACCTGTAATGCATGATGGCCATAGTTAACACTTAATTCCTAAAGTTGCCACCTACCTGTGTGTTTGAGGCTCAAAAGCGATGGAGCTGTAAGGTCGACTTTGAAGCGCACTTCAAATGCAGTGTTGCCTCAACGAGCCAAGCGCTGAACTAGCGTGCAAGGTTCCAGCCAAACTGTTTTAACTATAGGATTTAAGGGTGTTCAAGTGCGTGAAGTCATAATTTTATATTTATACAATATAGTGTTAGTTTTGTAGACAATACTTGTGAGTATAGTTTCCTCTTACGAAACTATGTTAGCTTGCATAGTTTTCTCATAACGGTGCGTAAAACAAAAATTTGCATGTTCTGCTGCAATGCAAATAGTGAAAACCAATTGGCTGATGTACGTGAAATAATTCACAGCGAAATGACGTACTATGGGTTACGTAATAAAACATTTGAAAAAATTCCTCGGACGGTTTTTGTATTTAAAAAAAATTTGCTGACTTAGCAATTAAAAAAAAAAAATTGCCAAATTAAAAAAAAATTATGTCCTTTTGCGATTTTTTTTAATTCGAAATATTACGTTGTGGTTTTCTTTTTTTTTTTTACTGTTTCATTGCATAGCTCATGGGATGTAAGTTTACAGTGAATTATTTTGTTTATGTAGGTCATTTGGTTTTGACTATTTGCATGGCAGCAGAACATGCAAATTTTGAATTTGACGCATCCTTATGAGTAAACTATGTGGGCTAAAATTCTTTCGTAAGAGAAAACAGCACTCACAAGTGTCGTCTACAAAGCTAACAACATTTCATAAAAATATATAATTATGCTTTTATTGTACTTGAACACCCCTAAGCGATGACCATATAATTTTATTGGTGGAAAGTCTGCAATTAAGTTCAGTGCAGGTCGCAATCTGAGTTTCATGTATGTCTGTTCAGTACGTTTTGAAGTACAGAAGTCTGAAAAGGCCATTTTTAGCCATGTTGGAGTGCTTAGAAACAGCGTTTTTAATGAGCGTGGCGTCTTAACAATGAGGTTCCGACCTTGTCTGAAGTTTGTTTTCTTTTCGTACGTTTGCACTATGGGCACACGTGAAATATTTTTGTAGAAAAACCTGTTTACGATCACACTTCAACACATTTGAAGCGTGGGGTAGGTGTACGCCTAAAGGGTCTCTCCCAACAATAGCACAGTCGCTGCAAAAGTTTCTGGGGCAAGTTTTTACTGGTAAGTAGGGAGGAGAGAATGTATGGTTGAGCAGAAGCTGTACTATTTATAGTCAGTCTTGCATAAGAATTTTTTGTGAACACTTGTGTCGGCTATCTTGGAGACGTCCACAAACGGTCTTGAGGTGGAGTAGGGTAGGTTTTGCTTTCACATAATCAGGTTTTGTCAATCACTAGTATCTTTATGAAAGCCTGTTTGGTTTTTAAGATGGCAGGAAATAAGAAAAACATATAGATATTTTATACCTGTCAAATATTTTGCTTAATTCAATGTCTGCAGTACTTCCTTTACATGTTACTTTATTTACATGCATAATATCTATGCAGAAAAACGAGCACAAAGCTAATATATTTTGATATTAGCTTCGTGCTGGCTTGTTTGCAGTAAGTTTCACTTTGTTGTAGCTGTGGTTATTTTGTTTACTGTTTTATTTTAGCAACACCAAGTAATGACCTTCGTCTGCTAACAGTCGCTTACCTTGCTCGACAGTTGTCTGGTGAACATATGGTCACGGAGAAACTTCACTTGGGTTACGTTTTGAGCACATAAATGTGGTCTACCTACCCCTTCGCTATATATATACATATATATATATAATGTCTTTGTGTGTGTGTTTTCATCTAAACAGCATTGTTTCCCTCTGCCACAAGTAACTTCACATACACACTCAGCTGTCGAGATGTCAAGGATATCAAATTAAATGGTGTTTTCCACAGGAAAAGTTGTTCACAGACAGCTTACATAACTGTCATAAACTGGAATTATTATCTTCACACCTAAAGTGGACTGTGAAGGCACCAAATTTTGCAGTTCTCTTTTAAGAAAATGGAGCTCTAGCGATTAATGAGGGCCTAAATAAAACAGATGTATACACATGTGCCTAAACAGACATTTACACACGTTGTTTATTTTATTAGATATGCTGACCACATCACATAATGTAAAAATATATTGATTAGTTGTGCTGTGTGTGCCTATACGTTTTTAATTATTCCACGCCAGGGCACTCAAGTTACATCTAGCCAGGCAGCCACGATAAATTACATTGCAATGTGTATACACGGGGCAGAACATATTGGGTAGCGGAATTTTTAATGTCAGAAGGGTTTCAGAAGTAACTATGAATGGATTAAATTGAAAACCTTAGCATGAACGAGGAAGTATTTCCTTGCAAATACCACACAAGCAGTATAGATAAAATTTAAAAATGTGGTATTTCCCCATGTACTTCTTGCTCATTTTTTCTTCAAACCAAAATTGAAAAGTTGGGATGCGTGTAATTTACAGAAATAAAGATTAAAAGGAAATAGTATTTGAAAAGTCTTGTTTATCATTCATCACAGACTGATGGAAGGGTTTATTATAATGAAAATATAAGTATGAAACACTTAAATATCAGATTTAGGCTCGCGAGCAGTAAATTTACATCACCTGCGTTACCGTCAATGCAGACAACTGCAGTGCCATATAGTTCAGTAATGGTGCTGGGCCATGCATACAGCTTATGGTGGAAGTCAGCCTGCTGCGACGCGCCGATCTTGCTGCGTGCTGGACAGTGCAGGACTTCTCCAAGACAGCGTACACCTAGATCCTTTTCCTTCAGCTCTCACGTATGGTCCTATGCACTCACAGCACAACGTGTGACAGTGCAGAGAAGCAAGACAAAGTTAGTGTTTCATTGCCCTGCCAGAATGAGACACAGTAAAGCATACTCTGTAAGTACTGATAACTGCAGACAGAGTACAGTATACATTAGGACGGAGCATTCATGTGTCATGCAGCGCACAGGCGCGTCTGCCTTCACAATGGGGATATTACGTATTTTATAGTTATATATTTATTGAAAAGTACGTTTAATGTGTAACGGTACCACACTTTCTTTATTTGTGTCAGTATAAATTGAGAAAAATGTTAATGAAATGAGTTCTTTTAGCTTTGTAAAAACTAGTGCTGCCGCCTTGTTGATGTCCCTGTGACATCATTAGACTTGTTATTACATGTCAGCTTACTCTAATTCTACGGCAACTTAAGTTTAGTTAGTGAAATTTCGTTAAATCCAGATGTTTGTGTGGTAAGATTGGACATGGTTGGGACTCTTGAGTAGTTATAAGTGTGTATAGTTGCTCTTTTGTGCAGCAATACAGTTACGTTTATTCTAAATGTAATATTTACTACAACTCTGTGTGACAATACAAGACGGACTGCATGATTTCTAAAAAACTAAACCTGAAACAGTCTGCTATTAGCAACAAAAGTATAGTTTATTTATGTGATGGTTATATCAATGTATTTTGTACAGTATGACACTGTAAGCATAAAATAAATAAGTTCTTATAAGTTGAAAGTTGTGACCAAATCTAAAATTTATTGTTTTTTTGATGTTCCAGTGTGTGGCTGCCTCGCCTGTAGAAACAACTTAGCCACCTGTGATTGGCGGATAATTCGAGAGGTGGGCGGGATTTGTGAAATGTGTCATTATATGGCTGCACTGCTACTGCAGTTTTTACAGTCGTTCACAAGAAACGCTAGAGTAATTAGGGAGAAAAATTGATTTTTAATAGACAAATTAATGTGGTATATTATTTTCCCAACTCGCATAGTCGGAATGCCAGATAATCAGTCAGTAACAGCCAGCAGGTTTGCTGAAAACACATTCTGTTAGCTCGGTAAGTTCACTTTTTGGATGCTTGCGACCTTTGTAGGGTTGGCCTTAAACCAAAATGTATTATTCTTGAGCGGATTTTACACAATAAAATGAATTCGTAGTAAGTTATAATCATTCCGAAGTATGAATTAAAATTACGTTAATTCAAACCTATCACTAACACGTCGCAAAGTGCGAGACCTACTTTACTGTTGTCACTCCTTTAAACTTACTACCAGTGAAATCTTTAAAATCTTCAACTGCAACGGTGCATACATTGGCAACGAGCAAATTATTAAATTTGCCCAGTTTTTTAAGTCAGTGTAAAATTGCATACCCTATTATAATGCTGGACGTGCGACAAACTAAAACATATGTCCAATTACGTCATGCATGCATTAGCCAATAAGAACATGTTTTTAATGTTTATGACGGCGTTTGAAAATGCGGCATTTTTAAAGCTCAGTAACTTGAAAATTAAAATTTGCACTGAATTATAACTTTATGTTGTAGCATTTGGTGTGAAAACATTTCAGAAGAATCAATAAAATATTAAATTGTTTTTCTATGTACCATCCTCATTGTCATTGCTTATCGTCGAACACATTATTTACTAACCTCCTATGCAAAAGGAGGGGTGTTATAGGTTTAACATGCGTATCTGTGTTTCTGTGCGAGTGTCTGTGGCATCGTAATTCCTACATGGAGGGACTGATTTAAAAAAAAATATATTATTATTATTATTACTATCACTATCATCATCTGTTCAGTCGTTTGAAGATAATCAGTTCTTTTGTAGTTCTTGAAGGAATGTGAGCAATATATAGTCTGGGGGTTTTAAATTTTGAATTTAATATATACTTGTACCTCAACAGCATCATTTCATTCTTATGATGCCATCTACATATTTAATTTTATATGTTTGGAGTATGATGAAAATGTGAGTTGCGGATCTTACATAGGGGCGGGTGGTACATAAGTAAGAACAGTAATAAAATTGCTTATCATGATATGTAGTAGGGTACAAATCAGTAAGAAAGAAAGGAGTAGTCATACCTTATTAAGAAATTTGTTGTTGTACCTGTTGGAAAATATAGTAAAGTTTTCACTACTGAATTTTTTCCCAGATATAGAATACAAGTAATGTATTATTTAATTGTGATGTATTTGAGTTCTTTCTTACTTTCTTAAAGGTGTAGTAATTACTGAATGTTACTACCTGGAATTGATAAATTTTCTCTTGGTAACTTTCGTTTCAATGGAAGTTGCAACATGATAAAGAGCTCTGCAGATTTTCGGAGATTGTTGCAACCTCTGTTTCTTCATTAGCCTATTTTGTGATAGAAAACTGTTGACAGGGAAAACATGACTTTTTAACAGGAGTGACTACAGTGGTCAGGATGGTAATGGCTTGTAAAGAGTGAACTAAACCATGAGTTGTGCGCGTACAGTGTTTAGATTGAGAAACAATCTCTCTGTACCCTTATTTGTTAGAAAAACCAGGCTGCTGGGGTCAATCCTTCTTAAGGAGTCGCCTTAGTTAGTAAATTGGTACCATCTCAGGATGTTTAATTAATTTTACTTTCTCAAGTAAGAATTTACCTTCAATAATTACACTTTTTGAAGCAAAGACAAAAGTTGTCTTTAAAGTAACTAGAGTCTAAGTTTTGATTTCTAGAATATCAATATACAGTTATAAAAAATTAGGATTTCAGCAAAATACCATTCGTTTATAACTTATTCATCTGTTAACCCCTTCAGTGTCAGGTTTTTTTACAGTGTTTACAAAAAACGTTTAAGGTTTTGAAGTGCATAAAATAATAAATTTATGTTTCTAGGCAGTAAAGTACTTATATCAAAAAATTTAAGTAAAAAAATTTTTACACAATTTTTTCTTCTACTCCTTGACAACCCAAAATATTTTGGTCAAATATCTTATGGGGTTAAACACATAATTTACTTGCAGTTAACCTAGTTGCATTATTTGTGGATACATATCTGTATATTAAAACCACTTAGTAACTATTTTTTTTGTGCGAGAATCTAGTAAAGCGAACTATTTTTTTTTGTATTTTCGGTTTCTGTTTCTCTTCTACACACAGATACTCCCTTTCCAGTCAGTGTCACTCCTTCATGTCCTCTCCCCCTTAGGGTATCTTCTTAGATGAAAACACACTCAGCTGTCACTCAGTGTGTACGTCCATCAGCTGCTTGCTATATAGGAACACTACTTACATTATATAATTGGTTGAGGGTTTTTGTGTGTCTCCATATTTCTCAAGCAGTTTATGCTATTACTTAATGCTGGTGTTCTAGCTGTCATTGTAAATATGTGTATTTGAAAAATTAATGATATGTGCAAATCGGGTGACGCAAGGGCAACTCGGGCAGCGTGAGGGCGACTCGGGCAGCGTGAGGGCGACTCGGGCGGCATGAGGGCAACTTGGGTAGCGTGAGGGCAACTCGGACGATGCGAGGGCAATTCATGTAAATGCTTCTGGCTTCCGTTGAGTCAACAGGTAACATTTTGGGAACACATCTATTTTGGTTGTTGTTAGGAATGTACAGTCCAGAAAGTTGGTCCACATTGTCACAAGGTACACTGCTATAATATTGTATGTAGCTACTGTAGAAGTGTTGTAAGTGTCCCTCAGGAAGTTGTTGGCTTCATAATGAAAAATGTAAGTTTATAATAGATGATAGACTGTGGTGTTTTGCACCACTTGTACATCCGTGTTAGTGCTTTGAAATGTGCTCGGAAGTATTGAGTCTGTCATTGACCTTTCTGGAAGATATGTGGGTGTTATATATTTCGAACGTGTGTTGTATAATAACAATAATTCTAAATGCTTCCAGATATATTTTTATTTACTGGTGTGTAAGCAGCAGACCAACGGATTATTAGTTTGGCAGGCAGTGTAACGGGTCTATTTACTGTGGTATACAACAGACAGGCTTGTTGCGTGATGACAAAAAAACACACTGTGATGCAGAACATATTTTTCTGCAGTACATTCTGGATTATTAGTGTTTGTGGATTATCTATTTGGAGTAAAAGCGACATTCGGAGCAACTTCTATCATTGCTAACTGCAGTTTTATGTCACAGCTGTGGCTGTAAGAAAATATTCTGAAAGTATTTTTGCAAACTGCTACTTTTTAGCAGCAAGTTGTCAACTTTTTATGCAACTGCTCCACAAGGACTGTTTCATAAAATATGCAGTCATATCTGAAGGCGTTAAAGGGACCTGAGTGTTGAGGCATTTCCTTGTAGATTTTTAGTTAGTTGATTTTAAAGCGCTTATCAAATTGACTATAGTCAAGTAAATGGTATTGAATTCATGATTGTCCAACAATTCTTGTTAGTTTGTAAACTGAATAGTTTCTGTGAACGTACACTATAGCGAGCAATGTTCCAGGCTTGAGGCTCACATATGTACAGTAGAGACTGAGGAACTGCAGCACACTGAATGTCACATCTGGATAAACTTGGTTCTTCTTTAGGAAACACTCTTACTTGCAGTTACCACCTCATTGGCCGCACAGTTTGTAATGATTTTATATGGCGTGAGTTGTAAAGCATACTCTATTGTTCCACTATAATTTTTGTTTAGAAATATTTTCAGCATTAATTATTTGTGTGTATTAAAATTAGTCTCTTTTTTTCTTTTCTTTAATTAAAAGAATCTAAATATTTTTATTTTAATATTTTGTGGCCTATGACTTTACTATTGCTGACAATAAAAGCTTGCTTAGGCGTATATCTAAAAAAACTGTTCAGTTTATGGTTTTCAAATTACTTGATTCTTTTTAAAAAGAAATGTGGGAGTCTTGTAAAACTGTTGGTCAACAGAAGAGGCCTTAGATTTATTAGAAATTATCAGGAAAGCTGCATGGTAATACAAATGGTTTTTAAGTTTACTTCGTTCACTACAGCCAACCAAATTTAAGCTCTAGCAAAATTACCACTTCTCCTTATCATTCAGAGATATGAACTCTTATTTCAATCGGATCCTAAGTTTTTACGGAAATGAATACTATACTCAGTATGGATTATATAGCATTGCAGGTTGGTCTAGGTTTTAAATTGTCTGCAGTATCTTTGCGCTGTCATTCCATGCAGCTAATCTGTAAACTGTTGTTTGTGTTAATAAGGTATATGTTTGTTCTTGTGTTATTGTTTACATGTGTTTTTCATTGTCTGTGATATAAGTTATGTTAAGAAATCAATTATTGTAAAATAAACCGTCATTGTACATTAAACTGATTTTGTTCCAACAATAGATTGGAAGATTGAATTTTGAAAATAGGATTGTCGAAATCTGCAGTTTTTCATTGTCTTGAATGTAATGTGTAGAATAATTTAATGTTTTAAGAATGAAGACGGCATTTGTTTCTTCTCCAAATTTGTTGTTGGTTATGAGTTTGAGAGTTAATCCTTATATACTTTGTATAAAATAGTAGTGGTTTTCCCATTTTAGATATGAGCATGTAAAAATATGTTAAAAAAATTGTAACTGAAAGGAAATAAAATAATACTTCAATTCAGACTGTTTTTCTCCCCTGTATTTATTATGGTGCGTCTGGCGTAACTGCTATACGTTCACAGCTAGCTCAGTGTCGCAGGAGTTCATGAAACATTACCTTACAAGCAGCGTGGGTTCTTACAACGTAGCAAGCTGAAAAAAAAAAAGAAAAACAGTGAAACTCTGCAAAATTTGGGGTTTATTCAAATTTGAGGCGTAGGGAGAAAATTACACAACTGTAACTGACTGTGGGGGCACCAATGAACTAGCTGAACTAAACGGCAAACTTCACATTCATGTTGTAGCAAACAAAACTGTTCACCATGAAAGTTACATGCTGTATCTCAGTTAAGTATTGAACCCCAAACTCAATGAAAAAACAAATAAAAAATAAAGATCAGATCAAACTATTGTCCTAGCACACCACGCTCCTGGCACTTAGCCAAAAGAACCCCCTGTCCATTTTCTCACCATCTCACCTATGCCACTGCACATCTATCCTCACATCTCGGCAATGAATAAAACTAATTCCACAGGTAAGCTACTAGCATGGCCCGTCAGTGGTGCCAGACCACTGTCATTACAGAAATAAACTTAAAAGTATTACGTTATTAGCAATTTTACTTGAAATTTTTAAGTGGTAATATTCATAATCAGTTTAAAGTAGCAACACTTTAGCTTTCGTACTAATTTTATACTTTATATTATGTAATGATTCTGTTACTAAATGAAGAAAAACATTAAATTCAAAATTGCTATGGCCAATCAGAAGCAGTCTGTTATTCCATTTGTTATAAAAAATGATGGCACTAACTTAAACGGTCATCTTTGTATGCTGGTCTTGCACTAAAATACAGTAAAAAGCTGTCCTGAAAAATCTAAATTTAGCTTGGTTTCTCTGTTCTTCTCATTCTCCAAGCTTTGACAGTGAATATAGAGTTTAATTAAGTATATAATTGTAGGCATAAATTTGAACAAAACCATTATTGAAAAATAAACCATTTAGAATAATTTAAAATTGTAAATCATGCATATTATTAGTAAGAAAATTGCTGTACTCATTGTTAGAATCAGAAATTATTTTAGATAAAATTAAATTTATCATATTTGAAGTAAAAAAAAAAGTAGTTTGCAATTACTGAACATTAATTACTGGCATTTTTATTCTTAGAAAATAAATTAAAAATTGTCATTATACAAGACTTTCAGATGCCATTGTTGCAAAGATATTAATGCTTACGTTTAACTGACAACAAAATATATTAACATAGATGAGATACACGTGAAAATATATTTGTAGCCAGCAATGGATGAATGCTACATTATGTCGAGGGGTTACCACGCACAGAAACTACATGGAAAAGGTAGCAAATCATGTTACAAGGAAATGTCAAGACATTTTTACTTGAGTGATGGAAAAAGGAAATAGTTGCTACATCCCAAAAGTTATTGTTTACAGAGATACAATGTGGTGCAGTTAGGAACTTGTGTAATTTGAAGTCTTCATTATTAATTTAATGGCAATAATGTCTCTGGTAAGTCACATATGGGTATCAAATTATGTGTGTGTACTGAAAGTTCTGTATTGACATCGCCCCTTTTATGGTGTTTCTGAATAACACAGTGTTAAAGTTTGTGTAGCAGTGATTAAATTTGAGTTGTAATCCATTCAGAATGTTTTTTTCTGCTTGTGTTTATGGTTTTAATATATCTAAAATACAGTTATAATTGTGCGACTCTATTCCTAGTGTCTTTTCAGTTTAACCAGTGCGCTGAACGTAAATTTATATTGTAATTTTATTAGTGCTACTGTACAAAACACTTGACTTGCCCTATTGTACCGTACATTACTACAGTTGCTTCCTTATTCCTTGGCTTGTCTTCCCACACGGGGCACGATATTAACCCCCCCCCCCTCCTTCATGTTGCGAGTAGTTTTTGGCCGTCTGTTGCTGTGACATTTCTCACGAGGACATAATTTTAGAGGTGTTGCTGTTGTTTGCTTGGTCACTAGGGACATCCAGGTTTTGCAAAAAGTTACTTGTGCATGCTAGTTCTCGCTGACTTAGTGTAAACTGTGAGCTCTCTCTTGGTTACTGGCTGCATATCTCTGTGAGAAGAAGTCAGTCATATGACGAGGCCTACAGAATCAGGTGCCTGTACCGTGGTGGGAATATTAACAGGTGGAACTGTGCGCATGTTCCCCCTCCACTTTCTCTCCTACCGCCCCTCCATTGTGACGTCATGCGAGTTGCAAGGCATATTTACGGAATATTGGCAGATGCATCGAGCGTCCAAAAAACGTTCAAACTAGACTCGTCAGCAATCAAAACCATCCAGTCAAATTGCTTCGAAATTTTCGCACCGTATTTGTGAACTGTTGTGCTAATAATGCTACATGTTAATTTTCATGATGTAAATTATTTTATTTTTTAAAAATAGTCTAACAATGTACTGTACATTATTGACCGAAAAATGCAGGGCCATATATAGTAAGCTAGGAACTTTTTAGTTTTTCGAGATAGATAGGTGGTATCAGCGGAAGAAAGGAAGAGGAAACTCAAAATGTAATTTTCATGCCTCCCTCGAAAGTTTGGAGATACGCTATAATTTTGGCGGCAGGTAGAATACGGAACATTTCAGATTTCGAGATCGACGAACCGACCACAACTTGTCCCTTGATTTACATACACTGCATTTGCTATGTTAATTTCAATTCTGAATATCATTTTCGTTATAAAATAACCAACTTTTGGTAATACTTATTACTATACACCAAATTAAATACAATTATTACAAAAATGTAATTTTTTTAATCTATCATCCTCATTTACATATTTTTTTCTTTAATTCTTATAACTACAATAGCAAAGCACAGCAGTAGAAAAAAATAGTTAAATGTTATCACTTTTTCTGCATTGCTGTACATAGGAACATAAATCAATATTCCTCTCATACTTCATAACCAAAACTAAACTGGATATGATTGTGTTATTTTCTGCAATGAAATTTTTTTTCCAACTCAGCGGAACAAATGATTTTTCGCATGCACTCCTGTTTTAGATTTGTGTACTTTTGATAATAAATCAAACTGATAGCTTTTCGTACAGTAATATAGCATGTTATCGAAGTTACTTGAATTCAATAAAAATAAGTTTTCATCATAAGTTTTCATTAATTATGGGTTTCATTGAATGCCACAAAGAAAGTTGATTTAAAAACATTCTTACCAGATTTTTTTATTGCAAAACTAAAATATAATTGGGAAATATGTCGGACTAAATCAGTTTACACAGTAAATATATGCTATGCATCATTACGAGGAATGTTATTATTGAGGCCAGATGAAGCTGTGGATACGATATGATGAAAATGCAGTCATGTTGTCAAATTATATATTACATTACACTTTGATTTTATTTTACGGATCAGGTTTAAGGAAGGTATATATACAGAATTCGAGTTGGGATTGCGTTTGTATAGTATTAAATTCTGTCTAGCTATCTACTTTTTAATATTCCCGCTAATTTTATATTCATTGCAATAAGAATATCGTTACAAATAAAATTCTTCACCATGCACGATTTTAAATAAATTTAAATTTCTATCTCACGAACAAAATACAAATACGGCAGTTTTTTCTAATAATCAAGGAAACGAATTTTTCTGGTTTAATTAATTAATAAAAAGGATTTCTTAGTTAAGGCTGAGACTAAATTCTTCGTTAAGTTCTTTATTCGGATTAACCGCGTGCTATTGTGAGTCAAACTTGCATTTACATCAGTATGTAGTTAGCACTGTTTTTTAATATGCTCTGTAATAGTTATGGTACTACTATTTAAAAATTAATCCCAAGAATAAATTTCATAATAAGATTTAGTAAATACATTTGAGTATATCAGAATTTATGTCTCGAAAACTGTTGTGGAAGAAGATTAACTTTTTTTTTGCCAGTATCGGTAACGTAGCGAATTAAGAAACATGAAACTAGCAACAGAAATGCGTTTAATTACACACTTCTTTAAAATATTTAATTTCTACCGAAATCAAAGTTATCTCATTTATTAAAAAAAAAAGTCTATACCTACTTGATACGAAGATTTCCACGTTACATCTATTATTTTATTTTCTATTAATCACATGTATATTATATGTGCGTTTAGTATACTATCCCACGAGATAGGAACAAAATATGACGACATTATAAATAGTTATCTCCAGAAAAACAGTATTTACATATGTCTATTTCACTAATGTAGTACTATTAATTTTACAGCCTCCTTTACGGCTTTTTTTTTTTTCATGAAAAACATAAGCTATAGCTATGATATTGTAATAAATCACGCTACTTGGAACAAACAGTGTATGTACTTGAAATTATGGTTCATGTGATTTATAATTTTTATAACTCTCCCAATCATATTTGACAATTTTCGCATGATCTGTGATATGTTTGAGTAATTGACAAGCTGAAACGAGACGTCAAATATAAATTCATTGATTAACGAGTTTTATTTTAAAGTGTAGTACAAGGGGAACTTTATTATTATTATTTTTTTTCAGTGAACTGCTCAAGTTCGTAATATGGCGAAAGAAGCATATGTGCTATTTATTATTGAGATGTGTCTCGACTAGTTGTCATGCATATGTAAAATATGTACATATGTTCCGATGGCTTGTAAATTATTACAAACTAATAACTTATAAATTAAAGACTTATGGTGTTGCAATAATGTATTGATACAAAAAATAGAAAACTTTAGTGGGGACATTATAACTGTAATTTGATTACTACATAAATATTCTAAGATAAAGACAGTGAACATTAAATATAAAAAAATGTAATTAACAAGCTGAAATGAAAAAAGTTATGCTATAAAATTTAAATTATTATAGGAAATGTAGTGCAGATAAATCGAGGGAGAAGTTCAGATAGGGTCACTGATCTCGAACGCGAGCATCTGAATGTTCTTCTGTCTTCTACCTGCCACTAAAATTATGACGTATCTCGCAACTCTTCGAAGAGGACATAAAAATTACAGTTAGAGTTTCCTCTTCCGCTGGTACCATCCATCTATCTCGAAAAATCAAAAAGTTTCTCGCTTAATATAGCTTTCCTTGCAGTTTTCTGTCAATAGTTAACAGTACATTGTTAAAATATTATTTTTAATATAAAATAATTTACGTAAAGAAAATTACTAGATTATTCTTTGGTTGGACACTTCATTAATACGTAGCAAAAATTTTCTAGTCATTTGACTGAATAGTTTTCGACTGATAGTTAAGTTGAAGAGTTTTTTGCGACCGCGTGGGCAGAGGCCAGTACGCGCGGCACGTGTAGCCTACTGTCTTGTGCACGCGCGCGACGTCAGACGTGTACTGGCTTGTGCTATATTTCTGTCCCGTGCAACTCGCATGACGTCATAGGTAGCTGCGCAGTAGGGTGCGAGTTTTGGCGACCGGACGGTTCCACCTGGTAATATTCCCACCACGGCCTGTACGTTACTGGCAGCCCCCCTTCCCCCCCCCTGTTTCCTCAAGACTTGTAACGATATAGTAATTCAAACAGACTAGAACTAAAGTGTTTTGAAAAACAATGAAACATTAGATTTTTTATGAAAATTGGCTGTCTGTATTTATCATGTTATCATTGTACACTAAATGTAATATCTTATTAGTTATTGTTTTTACTAAATTCTGTGGCTTCAAAATGGCCTTATTCATCCTTAAACCCTAAAATTAAAAAATACACCTGTCACATTATACACAAAATATTAGTTCTGCGACATTTTAGTATAGAAAGGCGTTTGTTAACTGGACACTGTACCACAGTTCGTACAATTCGAACAAAGACGTACAAAATAAAGACTAATGTACAAATACTGTCACCTGTCAATGCTACAATAACGTGTTACATAATAATGCAATGGAAAAAAATGAAAAAGATGCTTGCCACGTGGATCGAAACACAGACCCAACACAATTGTTGTCTAAATTTAAGGTTAATTCAAAATGTTGTTTTAGCTTTGTATAATGAGGAAATAAAAAAATGTAGGTGCTTTGACCTTAAAGGAAGTCGTGTTAAACGGCAGCCGCATGTAGGTTTTGGGATTTTAGGGCCTGATATAATTCCAGTAATTTATTAAATAATGACAGGTAGATGACTAAAGAATGCTACACTTCTTTCTTTCTTCACAAAATCAGATGCTGTGACAGCCCACATGTGTGTAGTGGAGGAACAGGCTGTCGAAAGTGGTTCTGAATAAACTCTGCAACAACAGGATTAACTCAAATGATTCATTGGGCTTTCAAAATCTGTAATTCACAAAGCGCTTATCTTAAAAAATCAAACAAGCAATACATGAAAACTACGCAGAGCGCTTTTAATTTTTTCCCACATATTCCTACGAATGTTAAATGTGAGTTCCCTTCATGAAAAGATACATCTGGTCAGTAGTTCAATTCACCCAATACATGTTGGCAACTATGACATATAAAGTGTTTTTTCCATTCCCTCAAAGCAAGAAATCACACAGCGTAAGGTCAGGAGACCGGGGCGGACTTCGTACAGGGTGGCCATCGTACAGGGTGGCCAGCAACGTGGAAAACCTTGAAAATCTGGAATTGTCAGAGAAATTTAAGGGAATATTTTTATCCACGGAATTTTGTTGCCTGGCTCATTTTGAGCTATCATAAAAGACACACAAAAAATAAAGAAGTTTTGAGAGCATTATTGTAGTTTTTGTTCAGAAAATTACCCTAGTGTAAATATTATAATACCGCGTTGTCTGTTTATTGTTTTTTCTACTAAGTTTTTGTCAAGTTTAGTAGTTGTATATTACACCGGTGTTAAAACAGACTTTAAGGGCGTTCAAGTGCGATTAAATCATAATTTTATTTTTATATGAAGTATTGTTAGTTTTGTAGACGCCAGGTAAAATTTTTTCGTAAGAGGAAACTGCACTCACAAGTATCTTCTACAAAACTAACACTATTTGATATATACAGCATATAAAAATTTGACTTTATCGCACTTGAGCACCCTTAAAGCAAATAATTACACTAAATTGCCAAAATCAGAGAGATGTTTTGTTTTCTGTCAGGGAAAGCAGTGAAGAATCAGAGTATTTTCTTTGTTGTAATGAGTGGCCACCCTGGTCAAGTCATCCCGACCCCAGCATCCAATCCAACAGCGTGGAAGTTCATTGTTGATGTGGTGACGCACTTCTGTGCGAGGTGGGGCCCCATCCTGCCGGAACACGAAGTTGGTGGACTCCTGTCTGATTTGTGGAAATAACCAAACCATCACCATGTTGATATACAACAGACCCCTCACAGTGTTTCCAATGAAGGTTATGTAGAAGACATTCAGTTTGGTTGAATCCTGTACATGTTGCACAGAAGCTTGGGGATTTTCAATGTCGTAAGAGAATAACTTGTTCCTTGCATCAGTACAACCTTGAGTTGACGGCGTAACCACAGTTTAACAATGGTTGATACAGTCTAAAATTAACACTACAGTGTTGACTTCATGATATTTTTTTCTCAATTTAATAATTGATAGCAGTTAACTTCAGTTTAAGTATAAATTAACTTAAATTTAACTGTGGTTCAATCTAAAATAAACAATACATTAAGTTATAGAGGGTAGCTAATTTTACAAATTATATGATAACTTTTTCATCTTGATGTGTAGGCTATAGCAGGTTATGGATAGTTGGGAATTGATTAGAAACAGAGAAAATCTGTATTGTTGCTGTTCTCGACATTTGGCAAATGTTCCAACAGTTCATGACTTACGATACTATAGTTTTTATGACGTGTCAACCCCAAACATTTTTAATAACTTTGAGGAAAAAAATTTGTTGCGAGAAATAAATGATTTTTGTGATGTGATAGAGCCTATATCACTTCTCTGTAATTAAATTGCCATAAGCAAAAATGAAGGAAAATGAAATTTTTTAAAAATAAGTACCATAATTATGAAGTTGCTGGGTACGTAGTTTCTTACGGTTGATATGCCAGTGGTTTCTCATGTGTTTTTCATTTAATGTTTTTCATTTGTATTATGAACTTCATGAGGATTTACTGCATACATATTACTTTTGGTAAATTTAACTGTTTGCATGGTAACGGATAATTTTTATATCATAGTGATCTCTCATTCGTAATAATCTCTCTTATATTAAGCTCCATTAATGAAATATTGGAAGTGATTCAGGTAATTTAATGCCAGTTCTTTGAACATACAGCTTACCTCGGTTACGTAGTGGGTTAGGTGCCGATCTATGTTGCTAGAGGTCCTGGGTACAAATTCCAATTTGTGCGTGAATGTTGTATTGTCATTTCACCTCACATCTGCTCGTAAGACCTAGTTATTAAAGGGCCTTAAAACCCTCTCACCTTTGAACATATAACTGAGATATTTCCAATTATTGGCAAAGTGTATCAAGTTCAGTAATAAAAAGTAGTTCATGCTTGTTGTAAAGAGTATCCATATTTTTAAAATTCCTGCATCACACAGTCCAAATTTTACTGTTGATTTTTTTATGGAAACGCATGTTAATACAAATATTTTTAAAGAGTAATACTGTAGGGTCTTTTGGGTTTACTTTAACTATTTTTAACTGCGACATTAAACTTTAGTTGATTAAAAAGAATACTGCTCAGTTACAACATGTGATTTATGAGGAATATGGAATTTGGTGACTCTGTAAGCACCTTCTTCATGGTTTTGTGTTTGAAATCAATAAAAAAAATTAATTATCTACATGGTAACAATTTCTTACTAATTTTTTCAATATCTGGACATATTGTAACAAAACAATATAGGCCATGATGTGTAGTTTTCTTAAGATTGGTGTAAAGAATTGCAATAATGAAAAAATTCTAGCCAGTGCAGTTATACAGAACACATGTATGTAAGCTTTCAGCAACATATAAACACCTGCACAAAACTTTAATTAATTTGGGTTTCTTTTCATTACAAAATTTGTGATACTTGGTGCGAAAATCTGAAAGTCTGAGTGGTTTATTTCAATACAATTTAGAACTTATATGTGTGTGTGTGTGTGTGTGTGTGTGCATGCATACATACATGCGTGCATGTGTGTGTGTGTGTGTGTCAGAACAATGTAGTAATCCTTTGACCTTGAAAATAGGTTGCGTATAATAAATTATTATCGAAGCCATTGTAAAACTGCCCAGCATTGTCTTAAGGGGCATCAGTATACATCTTCGAATTCCAAAATATTCGCTGCTAGTTCCACACAAGGTGATTATTAAAACTTTCCATCTAACATGGCACTGATACTAACTTCTGAAGCATTACCAAATTGCCACACCATCACTACTTTTATTAGTTTCTTAATAGTAACCTTCCACAGGAATAAAGTAATTTTTTCCTAAGGATGGTCACGTGTATAATATAAGTAATAGTAGTCAATCAATGCCAACTGTATGCAATGTAAGAAACTATCGCCTGAGCCTTGTCGACGCATAAAACATTATATAAAAAATTTGTAGGCAAAATTAAGAGCAGTAGTTTCGTAACTCCAATATGGCAGGGTATTGATCCCTTATAATGTAAGAGTAGAGTAGCAGGCCATGTAGCAATGCCCCTACAGTACAAAATGCAGAGCTTGTTACAAACCGTTACTGTAACTGTAAAAATTGCCGGTAGTTATTGTGTAAGCTATGTATGGAAGAGGGTTGTTCATAAGTTGTAACACTGCAAAATAAAATAAAATTTTGAAAATAAGTTTTAGGAAGTTTGTTAAAAAAGTATGTACCTGATTCTTTATTTCTGGCAAACTGAAATGTGTATTTCCACTATGGTTGATTAAAGAACATCTCTTTGCGGGGAATTTTATTCCAACTTACCTGTCACAATAGTTTCTGTGCATGTATGGAGGGAAATGTCAATAAGTTTGCTTACAGTATTTTTAATACCTATTTTATGTACATATGTTTCTGCCATTAATGTTTACGTAATAAGTTATAAACAAATTTGAGGTGAAATTACTAATATTTTCTTACATGCAAGCATAGAACGGTTAAGTTTGAAAAAGACTTCTTCACAAGGTATTGTTCCTGAAGCATCTGTAATGGAAATACACATTTTATTTTGCTAAAAATAAAGACTTATTTGAGTAATTTTTTAACGTGTAAAAATTTTAATCCAAAGTATTTTTTTTTGCAATGCTACAAATTAACATTTGTTTCTCGTATATAATTTTAATTGTAACTTTTTGGCAGTATTAATAGTTGGGGTAATATTTTTTAACGTGCTGTACACATTGTACAGTCGTGTAGTGATCCACAAGCTTCCTCTCTACTGCTACCTTACGTAACATATGCAAATGGTTTATAATATCTGCTCCCGTCTAGGATATAAAAATATATGTAGAGACAGCGCATATCTTATTTAAGTTGAACATCATGCCATTTTGTAAGTTTTTAATTTCTCGTTTTATTTTCTACTAGTAAAACATAAATGTACTGTATTTTCTGAGTTTACACTAAAGTGTAAGTGCGCATTGATAATTTCTCTGTCGCAGAGGAATTAGTAGTCTAGTAGTTTAATTAATTTAATGAAATTAGTTTCATGAAATTTAATCTTCACTCTTCGGCATGCTGTATTGGACAGTGTAAACACTTTTAAACGTGTGGGATTTTATAATTTGCTTTAATGACTATATTTCAGGTGTTCTTATTTTGAAATATATTTGGCTGAGTTTTAAGAAATTAAATTTTAGTTACTCTGTTACTGGATTAAATAACTTAATTACCAAAGGGAGGGAGACTGAGGGCCGTATCTATACACCTCTTTCGAATGACAACCAACTACTCACCAATACTTTCTCTGTGAGGACAGCAGAAAGAAAGTACAAACAGCGATAAATAATTTAAACCTGGGTTACACACTGCAAAAGTCTGACTTCAATTTTAATATAAAGTAATTAAGTTTTTTTTCTTCCAAGTTATTAAACATATAAACATATATTTTTTAGTTTATTTACTTATTCAAACAGTTAATTTTTTATTCATGTTTTGTATAGTTTTTAATTACTTATTTTGTTTTTGTATGTTTACTTTAAATTAATATTTGGTTTATAGTCAAGTCTCAATTATCCATGGATGGATTATTCTATTTGTGGATTAACTGCTGCATATTTTAAAAACTAGTTATCAAATTAAGTTTTGTGCAGGTTTTTCTAAATGACATTGTATGGGAATCAAATACTTACTAGTGAAATGTAAACTTTTAGTAGCAGCATTAATCGTGACATAATAATATTAAATGTATATTTTCATGTGAAGTTTATATCGCAGTATTAGTTTCCAAATGGTTCAGTTGCAGCCAGGCCCTGTGTTGTAATGCAATCTGGAAGGGGTGAAACCCGCAAGAAGGTCACATGATAATTTACACCGTTTTTTTAATTTTCTGTATTTCATGCACCCACATTCTTAAGAGAAATAATGCACAATGCACCTAAACCCGGGGTCTGGCTGTGGCACAGAACTGCAAGGTAGTTAAGTCGCCTGGCAAGTATCAAGACAATAATGCATCTATAAAAATTTGTATTTCTTTGTGCTTGGGGAAGTAACCATGCACGTAATGCACTCTCTTTGCAATCATTATGGCTTTGGCCTTGAATGGTAAAGTCCCCGGCTGGTTGGCCGAGAGATGATAGGTGGGGGAGAGAGAGGTAGCCATGTTGATTGAAAACAGTAGATCATAATTCACACGAACTGAAGAAATGAGTTTAGGTGAGGTAAGTTAAATGGTCTTTATGTCTCGTCGACAATGAGGTCATTAGAGACCGCTACAGACAGTTTGAAACAACGACAGGAGCTGGATAGGAAGTCAACCATGGCCTATTGTTACAAATCCCTTCTAGCATTTGCCTGGAGAGACTTAGGGAAACCATGGAAAACTGAATTCGGGATAACTGGAGTCAGTGATTGAACCCGGGTCCTCCCAAATACAGGTCTAACGTCCTACAGTTGTGCCACCTCGCTTGCTCAGTCTATAAATGAGTACAATGTTTAAAAAAATTGTGTAAAGTTAAGTGTAATGAATAAAGAAAGTACGAGTCGTACTTCATGCAGTTCAATTTGCTAGACTTTTCTTGTGAAATTTTACTGTAGTATAGATTCTTACAACTTTATTTAATGCTACTGTATGCGTTGGAAAGTTGGTATGTAATTGTGCAACTTGAGTATTTTTTTCTTTGCAATTTGTCAAATGTGTTTACAATAACGTAAGGTTTGCTGATGGACATGAGCAAGACTTGCAGTGATTATTGGGTTGCAGTGTTTGTTGAACACGTGACGTAAAAATGTCAACAGTTGACAGTACAAAATTCTAAGATCTGTTTGTGTTTAAATTTGACATTTTAGTTTCATGGATTTAAAGTGTCCTTCAAATGCATTCCATGTGCTGCGTCTCACCCCACCCCATCTCCCAACACGTAAATGTTTCAACACTCAGCAAGAATACTCCAGCTGCATTTTTGCCATCTGCTGAGTAGATAGCAAATGGGACTCCACAACATTCAGTTTTGGTGATTTGCAGCAAGTTCTTAAAATTTGTATGCCGTGTTCTGCTGCCATATCAAGTATTTACGAAAGGAAATTTGTGTTGTTTTGCCTTTTATTTCATATAAGGTTATGATGCTCCGGAAATAAAACCGGAAAAATTGGGGAAAAACCAGGGAAATTTTTTTTTCTTTGATGTGAAAATGGGAAAATAAAATTGGATTTTTTCATCAAGGTGAAAAATTACAGAAAATTGAATAAATTTGCATTTAAAATTATGATACACTTTCTGAATTACAAATCTGTATGGTAAATGTATTTACATTTTGACCTATCTGCCGCTACACATAGTATCCTGCCAGTACAATGTTAATGAAATAATCAGTAAGTGTAACATAAGTTTAAAAAAAGAAACAACAGAAAACTTTGTATAGTAAAATAAACAATATGCACATAAATTAACCAGAAATAGTTGTCATACATTACATACTCATAGACAACTTACAATCTCTGCCAGGAAAAGTTTTGATTATAACAAAAGGCCTTTGCAGTTCAAACTCACAAGTAACACACTAAGATAATTGTTAATTATCTTTCTGCTTGTATCAACTGGCTAAGCAGTGTACTTTGCTGTTGTTTTACGTTTATGAACTTTATAATTTGCTGTTTTCTTCTTATGAAACTTGCAATTCTATGAATCGGATAGACCAATTCTCTGCTTTTCTTCTTATTTTAATTACCTTTTATAAGTTACTATATAATATGTAACCACCACAGGTTTAGTATGATTTCACAGTGATTTTGAAGAATTTTTCTCAATTTTTCCAGAAGATTTGGGGAAAAAAAACGTGATTTTTTCCTGTTTTTTTTTTTTTTTTTTGTTTCACCAGTTTTTCTGGAAATTTTAGAACACTAATTTCACACAAGAAAATTTTATATCTTATTATACAACACTCGCTTTACCAACTTAATTAGAAAAGTTTGTGTCCCATTATTAATTTTTGGATAAAATTTGGTGAAATGAAGTCCGGATGTTATGCGAGTTAATATGGTATAAAACTCAATGCGTGTGGGGAAATTTGTATTGTAATGTTGTGTAATAATTTTAAGAAATAATAAGTCACATGTTCATTACACTCACTGTAGTTGAAGAGATATTGTATGCATGAGAGAAGAATTTATAATTTCATGTCATGTTAGCTGGGCAATTATCAGGTTTTGAAAGTGTGCTACTTACTAGAGTGCTTGTACATATACTGGCAAAGGGGATGACAGGGTGATCGCAGCAGCCTGGGAAGTCAGAAACAAGCAAGAAGATGGGAAGGAGGTGGCAGTGGCAGCAATATTTGATCAAAGGCTCGACAGTTTGACGATGGTTTCAAAATAAAGGGGTTCGTGCAGTGATTGTGTGAAATGTTTATGGAACATTGTGCATAGTTGCCAGCTCTTGTTGTCACGCCATTCCCACCACATGCATGACTTTAATAAAAAATATTACTGCAATGCAAATTACCTGCGATTTTCGATTATCTGAAATTTCCAACTATCTGCGATTTTGGAACATCTACAATTTTGGAATGTTTGCGATTTTAGATTGTTTGCGATTTTAGAATGTGTGTGATTTCGGACTGTCTGCGATTTTCGATTATCTGCATTTCCCGGCTTTACAACTTTTAGCTATGTGACTTTTCTTTTGATTATCTGCAATTTTTGATTATCTGTATTTTTTCACTATCCACTGCATTCATCCTCATGAATACCATGAACAATAGAGAATTGATTGTAATTAGATATAATTTAATTTTAGTTTCACTCGATTGTTAGGTTATTTTTTATTGCATTAACCAAATAGTAGAAATATCTTAACTGACCAACACATGTAAAACTTAACAAAACTGTACAAAACATGAACATTTACATAAAAATAATAGCATTATTTTACATATTCACAATTTGTTAAAACATTCTAATAGAGGGAAAGGTAAAAGAAGAGAGCATGGGAGAATGGGAGAAAGAAAAAGTTGATTCCTTTACGATTGGAGGGTTGGAATGGTTGTCTTGCTGTACGACAACAAATATGAACAATTTTCACAAATAAGTCTTTATATCTAGTGTATAAATTTTTCCATTGAAGACTTCAATTTCAAAACATTTGTGAAAATTATAAATCAGGAAATGAAATTCTAGCGTAAGTAGTGAGATCTTACCCATTTGGCTTAAGCTGTGTTTGATTTCAGTGCAATGTGCCCTTGATCACTTGCCCTTGAGCACAAAGCCCTTGTTCTCTTCATGAAGTAAGGTTGCATCTAGTGAATTTGAATCTAGGGCTCGAGAAGGGTAAATGGCTCGTAACCTATGCTGAAGGGGACATTCTAGACACACATGAGCCTGTACTGTGAATTTCAACTGCTGCATTTGTGACTTTACTTCTGCGATGCACTTTTCGAGGGCTTGAAGCTTGTAAAGGCCAAATAGTTTGCCTTAATAGTTGGAAGCTGTCAGTTGGTTACAAGATTTGAAAGTAACAAGTATAAATAAAAGGAAGTGTATTATACATGTAGAATTGACTTCCCCCCCTCCCCCTTTCCAACAGTTTAAACTGTAGGATTTCACTGAATTTCGCCCTTTTGACACTGCAAAAATAGGTATTCAGTAATCATGAACAGATTAACAAAGAAAGTTGTGATATGTTGCAGAAAGTCACTAACTTATGATGATATGTCATTGTATTTTCATAATCATTATGTATTATTTGTTATTTTAAAACATTTGAGATCTAAATAAAGTGCATTTGTTTTGTTCCAGTTGATGTAGCAGTCTTAAAAGCGAGAAAACCTAGGATAAACCCTTCTGAATGACTTCAGGTTGTGCTTTATAAACATCCAGTTTGAGGCTTGCTTTCAATTGGAGGTGAATCCATCTTGGCTGCCACTTCACACCTAACATGCGGCCACCCTGCATTCCTTCCTCCCCCCCCCCCCCTGAAATAAACATTGTATTTTTTGAACTTAAAAAGTAGCTGAGAAATATTCCACATTCTTGAGTGTAATAAAAACTGACGTGATTTGCTAGATATACACCATTGTTAGCGAGTGTTGCAGAGTTGGAGAAAACCCACACTTACATGAAATAACTAATAACGAGAAAGTGAACAAAAAAAATGCAGCAAGGATGCCGAAAACCGCTGTTGTTACTAACAATACACATTTCTTAACTAGGAATGCAGTTAGTATACAGTGGGGAGAGAAAAAATGGCAAAACCAGGCAAGGACCCATGGACAAAAGAAGGTGCGTGACAGTTGTGACAATAATGGACAGAGACGATGACAGCTCAAATTAACACAATGGTGGCAGACATGGTTGTCTACAACCATTTCTGCCACTGTGTTAATTTTTAGGTTTCCATTATATATAAATACAGTTATTTTAGTGTACAAGCTTAATGTTATTCACTAATATCCGTAATTTTACAATGCTTCAAAATGGTCTTCAGTCAACTCTGCAGTTGATTTGATAAAGACGATATTGTTCCTTTGCTTAAGCAGGTGCTCTACGACAATTATACAGTCCAGAAAAGGTAGTCTCAAGCACAGACTATGAAACATGAAAACACAATCGTAAGACAGAGGACTATAAGATTGTCTCTATGGAGACTGTCTTGTTAGCAGGTGGGTTGATCCAGCCTACGGAGCTATCTGCTGCACTACTGCTCATACAAGGTTATTAGAAAATTGCTGAATGTGCAGTACTGACGCTTGCTTAGGGCACGGTCCATTACTGCTGGTGAGCACTTACATTGCTAATGGTCTGTCAGTGTTTGTCAGCCGTAATAATATATTGCCAGCAATCAGTAAATTTTGTCATTGGTAGTGATTTGAGACTTTTGTAACAATTTGAACTGGAACTTCAGTTAATAAGCATTCCAAAAATGACAATCATACAAAGAAGCTAGGTATGCTACAAATCCAAATACGAACGCTTTTCAAAAACGTCTATTTTATCATAAATAAACTGCGTGGGCCTACAAACAGTTTCAGCAACAAACCAATCCTAAACCGAACCAGTGGTCTGGCTAGGAATGGGGTAGGGGAAAAGGTCCGGGATTAAAGGCCTAACTGCAAATTACTCTCGGGTGGGAAACACTACAGTTAATTAAAGCCTTCAGGGGCAACGTGAAGACAAAAAAAATATTCAAAGTTAAACCTTCCAAAACTCCCAATAAAAACGACAGTTAAAAGTTTAGATCAAGTTAAATCCAACCACATATGAGAGCACTTATCAAGGCTAGGAGGGTACCACCACCGCCGGCCGACCAAACGTGAATGCCTGGCTCGCCACGAGCACACAGGCTGCCTAGCGCTGGAAGAGAGGTAGGAGGAAGGATGGGGTTACAACAGTGATGGAAGCAGAAGAGGAAGGGGGGGCATGAACACCACAACTGGCCAATAGTCAAAAGGGGAAAGGAATGAAAGGAACTGCAAACAATGCATAAATTAAGAAATGTTATAAAAAACTGGTTCTAGTCCAAAAGTTATTTGCAAGTGCAGGGCAACCTGCACAAATTGACAGCTATGAAATATAAATGAAATGTTTGTAACAAACACTGTTTTGTAACCTACTTGAAAGCTTACTTTCGTATATGAATAAGTTTATTTTACAGAATTGTCCAATAATGTTCTTATGAAAAAAAAAACAAATTAAATTTTGAGGTAATTTTTAATGGCTACATAGAAATACTGGGTCAGGAGACATTTTTTACGTACAGTCAGTATATTCCAATGTATCACCATGGTTATTTGAGTGTTTATATAAATTTATAGAGGACAGATGTTCTGAATCTTGTGCTGATGTCTGTTTTCACTGGCACTATATGTTCTCTTGAGCTTCAGTGGAATCAGAAGTCGCTGTAACCAGACTGAACGCCAGTTCAGTGACTTGCGCGTAGAGACTACGATAAGATTCTACATGTGTCCATGAGTACATCAACCCGTCTACTCTAGGACACACTTAATACATCCACCCAGGTAGCTACCTTAAGGGAAATTAATCAGACATTTTGAATAACTGTATAAGTAACTGGCAGCTCATTGTTACATTTTATGGGCAGGCAGTACATATTGTTTTGCATTATACGTGCCCTAAATGAGATGAATCATATGTGCTATTTTTGTACTTTTGTTGTTGTCTACATTAAATTATGTCTCATTTCGTGTTGCCTGTTGGAAAATGTTAATGATAGGAAAGCTGCAAAACTTAATATGTATGTGGAGATCTATTCTTCACCTTGTTGGGACTGAAATTTCAGCATATATTCTGGATTTGAAATGTGTAGAAAAGAAAATAATTAGTTGAAGTGCTTATAGCATGCATGACACCGACAAAAATAGTGAATCATCAAGCACGCATGACATTGACAAAAATAGTGAATAATCATCAAATACAAACCGTACAGTCACAAATTGCAGAGTTACTTACATGAAAAATTAAGTACTTACACAGAGAGCAAAACTAATAACAAAATAAAGGACAACACTGCTAACATGAATGAAGTTACGAACCACAGTTCAATAACTTTTGTTTAATTTTAATTTCGGCATCTTGAAACTTGATTGTATGTAATTACATCATGCTTTGTTTTGCTAATAATTGTTATAATTTTGTTTTGTAATTTTTTTAGGGGAGGGGGTAGCTTTTTGTGTTAAATATATCTAAGATGCCTTCTGTGACAATATGTATTGTAGTTAATCCTTAGTTGCATGTTTCTGTTTATTTAACATTTTATATTTCCATCCTGCTTTTGGTTTCTGAACCTATTTCATCAGTTTGATATTTTGAGATGGATCCATTATGTGAGATTCATATTTTGTTTTAATTCTTTTGTCATGTTTCAAGCATTACGACAACTGTCGATTGGAACAGCAGCTAACTGTGGACTTTGTGTCTGCATTGCAGGGGAGTCCCAGGAGACGGAGAAGTCGCAGGTGCTCGGCAAACAGGCGGTGGTCAACTGCCAAGAGTCTGGCATTGGGCAGACTGCACCCAGCATTTCCCTTCAAGGTCACATAGTCGCAGCACCTGCAGTTTCCACTTCAGCTGTGTTTGTCCTTCCAAACTTTGACCCTGCACAGTCGCTCAACTCTGCCGATCCTGGTGCCCAAACAGCACACAGCATGTGGCAGACTAACAGTAGTATGTTGATTAATACTACTGAGCAGGTGCAGTCGTCTCTGTCTCTCAACTCTGCCGATCCTGGTGCCCAAACAGCACACAGCACATGGCAGACCAACAGTAGTATGTTGATCAATACCACTGAGCAGGTGCAGTCGTCTCTGTCTCTCAACTCTCCTGGTCCTAGTTCACAAGTAACACCCGGCATCTGGCAGAACAATAGCGTATTGATTAATACCACGGAACAGGTGCAACCCTCTCTGCCGCAAGCAACATCTGGGGTCTGGCAGAACAGTAACATGTTTATTAACACTACCAGCCCTGTACAGTCGTCTCTGGCGCACAGCTCTGTCGATTCTAGTCCTCAAGGCACGCCTGGTGTCTGGCAGAGCAACAATAGCATGTTGATTAACACGACCAGCCCTGTGCAATCTTCCCTGGCACACAGCTCTGTCGATTCTAGCCCGCAAATGACGCCCAGTGTCTGGCAGAGCAATAGCAACATGTTGATCAAAACTGCTCACGATCCACTCAAAATGATAATCCCATTATCGGAAGCTTTCAATTGTACACCACATTACACAGTTCCCCCAAAGCCAAAAAAGCCACTCGCTCCCCGCGGAAAACAACATGTGTTGCCCAAGTTTAAGTTCATCCTTCCAAAACCGTTGGATCAAGCTAGGACGCCCGACACCGCCGAGAGTTGTGCTCAACCAGCCCCTAACGTCATGCCGAACTTGCAGTCGCCTCCTGACATGAAGGAAAATCCAGCTGTCGTCTTCCGAGAATTTAGTCCTCGGAAGTTTGAAGCTATTCAGTTGGGTCACGAGAGTGTGGCTGCCTGGCAAACAGAGACAAAGACAGCAGAGAGCAACGTAGGCGGTGATCCACTGCAAGACCAACAAGGGAACAGAGATATGAAGTGCCTGGTTTCATTGCAGGATGACCATGGCTCCGGTGTGGACGTGAAGCCACCCGTACATGTGTTACCATTGCAGTCATGTGTTTCCATCACTGAAACACATTTTATGAAGACAGATCCACACTTCATGGACATTCAACCACATGTCATAAAGTTTGAATCATGTGCTGTGAAGACAGAACCACATGTCGAGAATATTGAACCAGACGTCATCAAGATTGAACCACACATTGTAAAGATTGAACCAGAAATTCCAGTTGTGGACATTAGCTGTGAGGAAGACACACCTCATAAACCAGAGGTGTATTTCGACAAGGAAGGTGGACGGAGCATGCTAACTGGGACAGGCGGAATGTTGTTGACCCGGTCGATGACTCGAGGTGGGAAATACACACAGAAAACAAAGAGGCTGTCTGACCCTCAGAGCTCCCGTTCAAATGTCAAGCGCACTAGAGGCGCTCATAAAGTGACCCCATGTATTTCGTGTCCTCACTGTGGTAAGAAATTCAAGTCTGAGGCCAACTTAAAAATTCACGTAGACCATGTATGTCTCATTAAAACCCACAGAAAGTAAGGTTGTGTTCTTCAGGCAATGCTTTGCACATCATGGACACATGTTTGCAGTAGTGTATAGTCCTGTTGGCACATTGACTCTACGTACTACGTAAAATATAGCATTATAACGATATTCCTGGTTCTAATGTACTATTTTAGACTATTGAACGAGTATGTTTGAAGTTTGTTACAGTAGTATATAATGCAGTATCCAGTTTCATTGCGATAGACAAGTGTTCCACTTCAGAATTGCCTACAAAGAAAATTAAACAAACATTAACACATACCTTTTACAATTTGCTATGCTCCAACCCATAAAGTTACTTTTTTATAGAATGGAAAAAGTATGTAGCTCATTAGCTGCAAGTTTCTGTCTAAACCAGAAGGTTAAATATGCTATGATATAGAAAGTTTATTTCATATTTATATTGATTCATATTTAAATTGTAAATACTATTATATTTTTCACCACTATAAATATAATACCATATAGTTTTTGTGTAGTATGTTAAAGTAAAAACTTTGTTGGTTTGGAAAGTCTGGTAATTCACAGTTTTGTGGACATAGGAATATTTAACAGTTAATATTCTAGACCACGGTTATTGTTTTTTTATAGCTATGATTGATTAGCTTAATAACAAAGTCGTCAAGGAATACAGAAAATTGTTGTTATCAATTCCTTTCTTGCAGCTTTTGCAAACATCATGTTTACTTACCAAGACCTTTTGTTTCAGATGGTTTTCAGTTCTGCAGGTCCATATATTTGTTTTTTGTTTATGGTTCTGGAATTGTGTTCATGAGTTTTTTGACTACGTTTATTTTTATTTGATTGATTTCTTTATGGAATGTGACAAACATTGTTATTCAATCAAGACCATTATTTAATGTTTTAAATTTTGTAACCATTTTGAACTTTTCTTTTGTCAAATGAGAAAATTATATTAAGTTACATTATATGCAGGAAGGTTCTTGCATTTATGTTATCATTCTACATTTGCGATGTTTTCTACAGGATATTTTATTCTTTTAGGGTGGGCCCACTTCTTAAATTTTCCGTTTATAAATCATAACAGTTTTTTTGCATCAATATTGCTTAAAAAATATATGCTCTTCAACATTATAAATATGCCTTCTGTTCTTGCTGTCAATATTTATGTATGTATTACCTGATGACTCTGTAAAGACAATAATAGGTTCATAATTAAAATGTAATACAGGATAGTTTGCTTTATTAATATTGGTCAGATTTTATGAATTTGTGAGCTTATAGCAAGCGCAGTTACGGTACATTCTTAATGCAGTAGAGTCCCATTGTAACTAACTGTTACAATTCCGGATTTGGTCCTTAATATAGCTATGTTTTCGCTATTACCAAATTCGGCTGATTTTAACTATAAAAAAAAAATGAAATTTGCACTAAATGAGTTGAAACCTATTTAACAGTAAATAACTTGTTATATTTATTAAATAATTGTTTTTTGAAGCTGGTTGCCTTTTGCCCTGTACAATTATTACCAAAAAGTATTTTGTTCATGTCAAAATAAACTAAAAACCTGACTGAGCAACTCGGCTGCCACAGCAATGTCTCACTATCAATCACTCTCTTGCCGCTGCTGCTGTAACTTCTCACAGCATGGTAGGTTGGCAGCTGCTACATCATATGATCACTTCAAACCAAGTAAAAACAGCTAGTTGCTTAACAGATGTTTTTTGTACACCTAACTTATGTGTGCAAATATGGTGGCTACCACTTGTTACGTAAACAAGGTGAAATTGTTTGCTGAGGTTGAAATTCAGCAATCATCTGTCAGTTAGGCACTTGAAAATTATGTAACGCGTAATATTAGACGAAAATATAGTTTTATTAATACAGTAAAACATCTCTACAAAGATCCCTCCCTCATGGTTACCTAGAATAGGGTCCTTATATTGGGGTAGTCCTTATAAAAGGGTTTAACTGCACAGTAAAACCCTATTTTACGACCTCACGGTTCCTGAGGAAAGGGATGTTATAGAGAGGTGGTTGTAATAAGAAGGGTTGTACATGTTGTTAGTCGCTTAAACTGAGTTGAAGTTAGCCTAGCTAAGTGGTTTGTGTAAATATTTACCAGCTGGTCAAGAATGTGGGATAGTTTCCTCACAAATTTCGTATATTTGAATATGTCATCAGTATAACTACCATCTGGGTTCTAAGAATTTTATGGTAAAAATGATTTGTTGTCACAATTGTTTTGCTTTGCAAAAGTGATTTATTATAGTTCTTAAGAGCATAAACAATA
>PNEQ01028049.1:33376-49620 GCA_003012365.1 Medauroidea extradentata
GCATTGGGTACTCTACTCTATGGCCTAGTGTAATGCCAAACTGTCTCTAACTCCCCCCCCCCCCCACAAGAAAAGTCCAAGCGCTGTTTGTAGGCTATTATGATGGGCTAGCTTACCCTTCATCATGTTGTGCAGCTGTAAAGTTGCTGTTGTGGCAGAGCAAAAAGTAACCAATTTTCACTCTATAATAATAAGAAAATAAATTTTAAAGTGTTTTTTTTTAATTTTGAAGCTTTTGTTTGTCACTGACGTAAAACAGACAATTTTTTAAAAATGGAGTATTAATAACAACTTCTCAGTACTAATATAAATATATATAATCCACTTCTCCGTATTCCTTGTAGGAGTGAGTGTAGAGACATTGGTAACTGCTCAACAGCACTTGGCTCTATAAAGGCCTGATCAACAATATGTACGTTTATATCAGATGTGCAAACACAACAATATATTTTAACTGTTATAAAAGTTTAAACTGTGTGCGACGTAAATTAGCAACTGCTCCATTTTGTCGTCGCTTTTCACAAGTAAACCAGTGTAATATTTATAACACATGTAAATTTGTTTTTATTCACAAATGTTCTCAGATCAAAACTCTACTTCTCAAAACTTGTAAACTCAATCTTTAGTGATCACTATAAAAACTTTAGTTTGCATGCAACATATTTTAATGAGTTCTGCAATCATGCAGTAACTTCAAGAAAACCAGAGGGATTAAATGGTAAAAATGAGTAAATATGATTTTAATATACAAAAATTTAACAAATTAAACTTGGTTTTATTTGACCGAATTATTTAAATATTTCATAGCCGAGAGGCCACTGTGTACATTGGGACTTGTGGGCATGCAGTGAATTGCACATTGCTTTTTCATGTTCTCAGAACGTATTTGCAGTCCCAGCAATTGGACACCATGTTGCTACGAGAAGTAATTGTGACTGTTGTAGTGGCCGTGTGTGGGCTCTCTTTACAGACTTTAGACGGTGTCTCAACAAGTGTTACTTTCATGCTGATGTGAGACTGCCTCCCAATAAATTAATGTTAAAAATTATTCATGAGTCCTTGTATATTTACTGCCTGATAAGTTTTTTTTTATCAAGAATAATACATTTTTTTTTACAAACTCAAGCATTTTATATACAGTAAATATCTATTGTAACAATTGAATCCATTATATGTTTGTGACAATGAGTGTATCACACTTTTGTAAGATATTTAATGTATGTCTTAGAATTGTAGATATTTTTGGGAAAGTTTTTTATTAGTGTCGTCAAATCATCCTGTTTAAATGAACTCTGTACGTATATTTTTCTATTTGGATGTGTAGTTTAGTATGTACATGGCTTTAGATGAAATTAATGAAACTACAATTTAGAGAAATATTAAAGTTCAAGTTTTTAATTAAAATATCATGTAAAATTAAGAATAGATTCATCCATTCAAGGGTGTCAACTTGTAGTGTTAATTTACTTTGTGCTGTATATGTGGTTTGGTAATGAATCTTGCCATCATATGTATTTTTGTTGTTGCTATGAAGTTGATAGCAATAAGTAGCATGTTTGGAACTATTGCAGAGGGAATTACATAATGTGTGATTGGAATGTGTTTTAAATTTAAAGACATTTTACATAGGTACTAGCGGTAAGCATTGTAAGATAAAAACGTAGGTTTATCGTGAATACTTTGCGTGAACAACCATCATTTGTATTCTTGCATAAGGGCATTTAAATTAATTAGGTATTCTGTTTTAATTTTCGTTAACATATTATTTACTGTTGATTTTTATAACTCAGTTGAAGAATATATAGATGGCAACTTTTAGAAATTTGACATGTGTAGCTTATATAAATTAGTGGGTTTTCGTTTGTGATGGCGTTCGACGTACAAGTTATGAAAGGAAATTAAAGCAAGGAAGTGATAACGAGTTGGTATTTCGAAAATAGGACACAGTTTTTACAAGTGCAGTCATAATTGCAGGTGCAAAAATAATTGAACTTTATTTACTCTATATTTGTAACATGTGATGCCCATGGTTTTGTGTCTTCTTCTGTGCACTTTTTCATCACAAATTCAGGGTGTATATATTATGTAACTGGGGGCCAGTTAAATATAGCTTTTCATAGATTCAACCCAAAATTTGCATCTGTGTTGCATCTGGTTGTGCTCTAGTGGAATTAAATATGCTTGCACAGAAGTGCAAATGCTCACGTGATGGACATGGTTGTAAACATTTAATTCTTTGGTACATGTACATTTGCTTTGTTCATGCTTGAGTAACTAAGAAGCATATCAGTCTATTCAGTTCCAACTGTGATTGGAGGTGCAGTACCAGTATAATATATATATATTTTTTTTTATAAACCAGTAGCCCTTACAGTGATGGAGCAACGCTAGTTTGTTTATTTGATCTGCTTGCGGCATGAACAGTTAAGTGAGAGACTAAGTTTTAACAAAGAGTTTACCTTTCAGGCAGAGTTTGATTTTCATCTACCATATTTTATTCTTTGAATTTTGTGCTCTTTTGAAGTTCTTAAAAATAAAGTAAGGCAGTCACAATTATTGATGGTGTTTCTTTTTATTTCATGCTCATGTACAGACCTGAAAGCTGAAAAAAAAAAAACCCTATAATTATGTGGTAATTTGTGAAGAAAATTTTGTACATATACAGGATGTTCTCTTGATGACAAGTCAAACTTTGAGGAATAGTGGAAAATGACAATAGAAGCCTGTGAGATAGAATAATGGGTCAGGAATGCCTGAGATTAAATTTGTATGGGAGAACTGTAATGAAGTTTGTGATGTTTGTTTCACATCATACGTACCATGATAAAATTAATAAGTTGTACATAAATTGTTTTAAATGGTAGTTTGTAGCATATACCCTCATATTGCCTAGAGCTGAAATATTGGCGTTCATTGTCTGTACAAAAATGTCAGAGAATTATCCATGTAGTTTTCAAACATATGTTGTTTAAATTTTTGTGAAGGAAATTTAAGAAAAATTGATTATGTTTACACTTGGCAATGGCTTAAGTGATCCTTCAATTGCATGTAGGATTTTTTCCCACTATTTTACCTGTACTTTCATTGGTGTCAAGTTATTTTAATTGTAAAATAAATAACTAAATATTTACTAACAATATTTGTTTAGTTTTCACATAAGTACTTTCAGAAAGCTGGCATTAAAAGGGTTAATGCAGGTCCAATAACATGGTAAGGGGTTCTATCCTATTCACTTAACATCATTGATGACTTTCTGATGACATTTCAGACAGTAAAGAGTTTAGCCTGCTGGTCTTCTTAATTACCTACCGGTCTTGTCACATGGTGTGTGTTTTATTTTTTCCTGATGTTTCCCTGATACAATGTTTATAAATTTAACTAAGATAATTCCAATCCAATTATTCCTTACCTCAGTTTGCTTCTTTTGTTCTTCTTTGTCTCTTAAAGTTTTGTGTATATAACAAACATTATGATTATACAAATGTGCTTGACTAATCATGGCTAGACCATGAAATGTCACGTGCTCAATGCCCTGCAGTCGTGATTCCACAGTCCTGTTTTCACCTTGGCCTAAGCTACCTTGTATTCAGGATAAAGTTGGACTATTCTAGTGGTTGTGCACAAGTGTTCATCCACAAAAATAGATTTTGATATATTCATATGCCACCGTGGGATTTTTAACAACTGTCTTAATATTTGTTTGCATTCCATTTCCTGTCAAAAGAAACTTGTGAAGCAAAGTGACTATGTAAATGTTTACACTTATCAGTTTTAAAAAGAAATGAGTTATGTTCTTTGACATGACATTTTTTAACTACATGTTTGCTGAATTCATGTTATTTGCACCTTCATTAAATTATTATATTCATGCTCAAAGAAAATGTTAGGTCAAAATACGTGAAACCTCTATTTGGGCATTCGTCTCCCACCAAGGCGGTCCTGATTCGATTCTCGGTGCGGTCGGTCCCCAGATTTTCGCATGTGGAAATCATGCAGGATGATGCCATTGGTTGGAAGGTTTTCTCGAGGATCTCGTGTTTCCCCTGCCCTTTCATTCTGGTGCTGCACCATACTCAAATTGTATCACCCCTCACCAGCGCTAAAGTCCTCGAGGTTAAGTGCTGACAAAAATCTCTCTCTTACCTGTATTTGGCAACATTATTTTACTACAAATTGCTAAATGAGAGGTCATGAAAGTAATATGAAAATAAAAATTTTGCCATAAACATGTCTAAGCCAATTCCCCAGGTTTATACAATATAACGGTAAACTGTACTTACTTTAGAACTGTACATATTCCACCAGATGCCTAAAATGTCTGCAGTATATTCAGCTACCAAGCATGATTTCATTTTACACCTCAGTTTTTTCTCATGAATATTTTGTGAAACAGAGATTGTCTTGGTGATGCTGCCTATTCGTTGCACTGTTAATTTTCATCGCTTTTCACTTTTCTGTAACTACAGCCACACACGTACAGGAAAAAATCAGAATAATGGCAGCACAGAATAAGTAAGTAATAACAGAAGCGAAAATACGTTATTTTTTCATAGTCGTTTCTCTTTGAATTGTCATGGTGTCGGAGTTCGTAAAAGTTTGATTAGACTGTAGTTTAGTAGGACCGAATGTATAATCTCTGAGGAAACTGATACATACGTAACATTACATTCACCATTTCTAAATATGTAAATGAGTTACAGACGTCACAGTATTCCTTAAAATGCAAGCGGTTGTTTAAACCGTCTCAAATTCCGTATGGCTTTGTTTACTTTCACAGGATCATTTAAACTCAACATGTGACATGCAGGTAAACCAAGAAGAATTTTGACACCAGAAATTTAGGAGCATGTGTTATAACACGTGGATGCTATGCCTCGCACAAGTACCAGTTGAGTTGCTACAGCAGAACGTATTTCACCATACCTCATATGACTGGTATTACATGAGGGACAGTTGTACTCATATCATGTACAACGTGTGCAAGCATTGGCTTTCCAGCCCGGGTTTTCTACCTCTAATGGCTCCTGGCAAAATGTGGGCGAGATTCACAGTTCCTCGTGCACATTTTATTTACAGACGAAGCATGCTTCAACCAAGATGTTTTCATGAACATCGACAATACACACCTGTGGGCTTATGAGCAACCAAATGCTATTATTGAGATGGCACATCAGTGGAGATACTCCATTAATGTTTGGGCAGGTGTCGTTGGTGATAGGTTGTTAGGGCCACATGTCCTACCTGGCCGACTTACAGGTCGTGTGTACCTTCATTTCCCGCAGCATGAGCTACTCGACAGTTTGGATGATGTGCCTCTTGGTGACAGGATGCGTATGTAGTACGTGCATGTTGGTGCTCCAGCACATTTCCATGTCGCTCTTCGGGAACACGTCACACGTATGTTTAACAACAGGTGTATCGGTCATGGCTTGCCAATACCATGGCCTCCCAGGTCCCCCGACTTGAACCCATTTGATTTTTTGTGTGGGGATATTTAAAAGTTTTTGTGTATGCCAGCTTTGTTGATAGTGTCCACGAACTACAGGAATGCATTGTGGATGGTTGCCGCTGCATTCGGAACACACCTGGAATTTTTGTGCTCATAAGCCCACACGTGTGTATTGTGGATATTCGTGAAAACATTTTCGTTGATACTTACGGGCATAAATGCGAAGATGTGCTGAAGCCTGCCTTCACATGAACGGAGCCCATTTCGAACACTTGTTGTAATGTCTTTGTCTACATGTGCCGCATTTTGATGTTTTTATCCTCAGGAACACTGGTAATAGCATTCCTGTCGTAACATGTAATGTGTCATATTGGTACATTCGAGACTATTTTATGTCTTCGTACCAATCGTAACAGCTTTTAACCTCTCAATATTTAGGACCATTACAGTGGTTGTATCTGCTGTCAAAATAGTATAACTTTATCCTGAATCAAGAGTACAACCCTGAAGTACTACAAGTAGCTATATGTATTATTTATACAGCGTGTTTGGTAATTACATGTACAAACGAAAGAGGACAAGCAAATAATGCTAATAAACATAGATCCAGAAACCAATGGCTCCTGGCAAAATGTGGGCGATGTCCACAGTTCCTCACGCACATTTTATTTACAGACCCACATGCTATTATTGAGCATTGATTCAAGTGGTTCATTGTCTGCTGCTCGAGTGAGTGGTCTGTGAGTGTTTCATGCAGGTTTGCTGGTTAGATAAGACATTTTGTAAACAGTGACTTGACTGCGAAAATCGCGGACATGTACAAGTGCTTTAAATCCAACTTTTTTTCATTTAAAATCTCAAAAATCTGGGTCTCTTATTATGACAAGTATTAGTCAGAATTTTCTCGGTCATGTCTATACTATAGTGTGGGAAGAACAGAAAATCTAGTATATAGTAATGACAATATTTACATTTATTTCTCACAGTTTTCAAAAAGGGCAGAACACAGAGGATCAAAAATGGTAAGGGTAACCACAATTTAAAAAAAAGTTTCTATGCATCATCAAGAAGACTTATCTTCTTTGTTTCAGTTTTTCAGATTGCAGGAAACACACGTTTCCTCTGAAAGTGCTCTGCTATGTGTTTTCATGAACATATTCATTGGGGGTGTGGGTCATCTCAAAATAATAACAATTTGTTGACAAGGGAATTTTGCAGGTAATATAACGCGTCTCTTAAGTCTTTTGGTCGTTTTTAAAAATAGTAGAAAAGAAGCTAAAGGCATGCAGTTTTTGATACAAATTAAAAACTTGGACCACAGACCTCAAAGTGGACTCCCATTGTAGTACGGAGCATGTTAGAGCTCTTATCATATTCTGTGGAGCATGTTTGCTGGAATAGGCAAAATTTAGTTTTTGTTATATTTCTTCAGATTACCATTTCCGTCTTTTGAAGTTTGGTACACACCGCTTCACCTAACTTCACTAAAATTTAACTTTTTTGAGAGGCCCGACTTTTAAATGTTGCAGGTATTTCATACATTGTTAGTTGACATTTGTTTGTTTAAAATTGAATATGAGATATCCATTTCACCATGTTTTGTGAAATTTTTTGTTTTGCAGCGTGTTGGACGTTAAATAACGTTGATAGTAATAACCAAAATGGATATATGAATTGTTGTTGACATAACCCCAGAAGTAAAATAATCCAGTGGAATTGTTTCATGTGAATGTGTAGGCCAAGGAATTGGAGTGTGTCTGCCAATTTATTGTATTGGAAATTTTCTGTCTAGGTTAGTGAGTGAGTCAGTAAGCTTAACGTGTACAAGGTCATTAAAAACTGTTACACACAACTTTACACTATGACAGGAACTGGAAGAGGAATCGACTGTTGCCTTAAGGAACCATCACAGCATTCGCCTGGAGCTATTTTGGGAAATCATGGTTAACCTAAATATGAATGTGCAGAGCTTGGAATTAAACTTGGGTCATTCTGAATTCCATGCCAACATGTTACTATGTTACATGCATGCTGATCCCAGTGAGGATGAGCAGCAACTTGTTGCAGAATGATGTCTGGCTGAAAGTGGTCGATATCTACTACTGAGTACAGTTGCAGCGTGTCCATCAGGTGGTTGGCTGTGTAGAACTTAATGAAATTTTAATATTCATTTTCAGCTGGCAGAAGCTATGAATAAGGGATAGATTTGTTGACCTGCTTCTGCGAACTGTGCTGAGGTTTGCCATAGTCAGGAGAAGTTGAATACTAGGAATTTGACCGAGCTTCAGACTGAAAAGAAAATTAGGTTGTAGGAAAGTAGTCTCCAACTGAACAGATGAAACTTGGAAACAGATGTATCCTAAAAATTTCAGTATTGTCGAACAATTGCCAAACCTGGCCATGCCATACACCACACGACAATAATCTTTGGGCTGTTGCGTACATGCTCCCAAATTGCACGTGGTTTTGCAGAACTCCAAACTTGCACATTATGCCAGCGGACTTGATCCTGTGTTGTATGTGAAATATGTCTACTCGTCTGTGAAAATGACTCTGTTATAGAACTCATCATTATGGTCGGTGTGGGCCATCATTTCTTCTGCGAATTGTTGTTAAATGTGGTGACAAGGTTGCAATGTTGTATTAACTGAAGTTTGTATGCATATGATCTGAATTTCATATACGGCGCTTTGTATGAAAGCATGTCAAGTAGCTAATTCTTGCAAAGCTCTATGTGTGGATATTTTATGGCAAACGTTTCTCTGATTGTTTTAAAACATTCATCACTAATAAATACCTAGTTTGCAACTTCTTGTATAATCATGAACTTTGCCAGGCTCTGAAATGCCTGTTATCAATCTCTTAATAAAATAGGATCCTGTTGCAATACCTGTAGTGGGACAGAAAGAAATAATGCTAATTAACCAGAAATACTTCTTAAAAGTGCTTTTAGGCAGGGTGCAAAATTATTCAACATATTACGTACGAAACTTCTTACTTGGTGGAAAACTACGTAAGAATTCCACCTATCTGCTCGTTAGATGCTATAAGAGTGACCTTGAAACTCGCTACCAAAGCCTCATCGTCACAACGAATCATGCTCTGAACTAGCATGCAAGATTCTCACTATATATTTTTAGTATGGGACTTTAAGCAGTGACTATAAAATTTTTTTTGTTGTAAAGTCTGCAACACAGTTCAGTGCACATTCCTATCTGAGTTTCTCATACACCCAGTTAGTACATTTTGAAATATGGCAGCTTGAAAACGCGGTTTTTAGCTATGTTGGAGGGCTTAAAAACTGGTTTTAGTTACTATTATGTCTTAACAATGAAGTTTCATCCTTGTTTTAAATGTGTTTTTCTTTTGATAAAGTGGCACAGTGGGCACGTGTGGAATATTTGAGAAAAAAAAATATTTACAAACATACTATGTCACCCTTAAAGCACATGGTAAGCAGCACAGATGCAAGAGACAGTACCTCTTAGAGGTCCCTATCAGACCACCCTGCACCCACAATGTTCACATGCTTTGACTTCCATTCACAGTAAACAGGTTTGCTGTATGTCACGAAGCTAGTAAGTGGAATGAGGACAGTATGGACACAAAGCTTTTAGGAAAAGTTGTTGGAACAAGTTCAGAAAACATCTACCAGCACGCAGGTAATAGCACATGTCATCTCACCAACCATCATTTTGTTGCGCAAGTTTAAAATGAACAATTGATTTGACCATATCCTGTACGAAACGTACATGTCTTATAGGAAGCTGACTTTACTGCACGTGAGGGGTTCTGCCAATGGTTGTTGCGGCGGTGTGAACAAAATCCTCACTTCCTACACCGGGTACTGTTACAGATGAGAACTGCTTCACCAGGGATGGCTTGTTCACTACTTACTACGCTCGCTTATAAGTCGATAAATATAGCCACACATGTCCAACCAACCATCAACAGAGATTTTCAGTAAACTCCGGGTCTGTGATAATTAAAGATTGTTAAATGGGGCCATACACCATGCTGTAATGCTACAGTGTATCTGCAGTTCCTACGCGAGATTTTACTAGGTTTGTGGAAGGATTTCAGACTGAATATTCGAGCGGCTATGCGGTTCCAGTGTGATGGAGCACTAGCTCACTGTGGCTTGTGTGTACGTGAACACTGCTTTTGGACAGCATTACATAGGATGAGGAGGTATCACTGCCTGGCGACCACTCTCCCCCGGTCTTAACACTTTTAGATTTATACTTTTGAGGCCATGTGAAAACATTTGTGTAAGTCACTCCTGTACAGTAAGGCACCGAGATACAGAAGGTTTCGTTCGTGAGTCTTTTATGTAACTTAATTTTTTCATAAGTCAATCGTTTGTAATGTTCTTGAGTGCAACTACAAAAGAAACTAATTTTTTTTAAAGTGTAATATTTTAGAAGCAACGAATGTTTGCAGAAACTAAAGGCAATGAATAAGATGTACATATAACGAAAAGAATACTGTAAACAACGCCCTAATATCGTGTACAATGATTTCAAACTTCAACCTCTGCAAACAGGGTGCGTGTGACTACAGAGGGACAATATGTGCGTGGGCCGAGCCTGTCCGGCCAGAGACTTGACAATGTTGCATGTGGTTTATCTCCCGCGGTACACATACACGCTCACACATATAGCACAGCACAGTACAGCACAGACAATGCGTAGTCACTTGTACTGAACACGTCTCTGGCTGTGCTGGTTAGTAACTTTTGTCATGGAAGACATGTCTGCTGTGCGAGCGTTACATAAATTACTGTGTCGGGATAACTACGCCATGTACAAAATATAATTTATACTGAGTGTGTCATTCTGTAACGAAAAAATAGAAATGTTTGTGTAATATAAGTTTACTAACTATCCTGTATATTTTAAGAAAAGTCATTTAATTCTTCTGCGTAACCAGGTGCATTATCCAAGAGAAGCAGCACTCCAAATGACATTTTGTTCATAGCAGAATATTCTTTAACCTCTGGAACAAAATGGTTCTTGAAATAATCTCCTCCAAACAGCGCTCGTGTAGCAGAGATCTTAGATTTCCAGATTATCGGCAGCTTCCTCAGGTCAATTTTCGTAAATGTCAGTAGGTTCTTCTAATAATGAACTGCTAGTGGTTTACGTTTCAAGTTTCTTGACGCATTAGAACCAACCACAGCAGTGATGTGACCTTGTCCTACCTTAAATCCAGGCATAGATTGTTCATCCTTTGAAATAAGTGACAGTTGTGGCATCAACCACCAAAACACAGTGCAAATATTTACCTTCCTTGATTATTTCTGACAGGAGTTCTGGAATTTAGCTTGCCCTGCCCGCATCTGCATTTGCAGCCTCGTCTGTGATCTTGATGATGTAAAGATTCACACGCTTCTTGAATTTCAAACCACTCAGCGCTATTTCTAAGGCTATGCAAGCTCTCCTGTTTCTACTTTTTTTACGATTAATTATTATTTAGCCTAAACAGGAGCAGTTATTTGAAATCTGTTTGGCAGTTTTAAAATTATTTTCAACATATTGGCCAAATTTTTTCAAGTTTGTAAATGCTGTGGTTCTGGATAATTGTGAAAATAAATAAATACATGTTTGTTAGTTGATTTTTTAATTGGATCTCTGTAATTTCTGGTTTTCAAAAAAAAATCTATTATGGCTGTCAGCGTCTTTTCTCCTGGCTTGTGCCTTTTACTGTGTGGTTTAAGCATTCATTTTTATGTTCAGATAACATTTTACTCATGAACAAACAGTATCCGCAGAGGTAATACTGTGGTCGCAAACTCAATGTGCAATAAGAAGCGATAATGCTGTGCTGCGATCGACAAAATGTGGAGAAGAGAGACAGACCGTGTGAGCGTCACACATGTGCCGCGCGAGCTGTTTTGTTATTGCAGTTACCTCATCCTGCATCTTATGTCGGCATATCTTGGTCAGAAAAGTTGTGTAACTGTGAATTTACTTGGTTGCATGTTAATGTAACTCAGCGCCTGCATGTACGTACCAGGGATGAAGTTGAGGTCAGGATATAATCTATATTCCAGGACCATTACAAACACTCCTGCTATCTTCGATGATGTGGGACACATGTTGCAGCACCACACTGCATGTGTCACATGCTATGGTGGACATTTTGAGTGGCAGATGTAATAACCCTTTCCAGGAGAAACTTGACTGCAAACATTGATACACATGCATCTTCGTTAAAAGCAGATGTCATATTTCCTGTGAAGTTGCCTACTACTACTTTTCGTTTGTATAGCCATTTTCAGTTACAAGGAGGCATTTCTGGACGTGGGTGCCTTACTGAAATATATTCCCTATTACCTCGTGTACCACCTCTTATCAATTTGTAACTCTTATTCAAGGTCACCATGCATAACAACAATTAATGTTTCTATTAAAAGTAAATTGAATTACATTTTTAAGTTATTTTTTAGCATCATCTGTTGTGATGAAAATAAACAGTTAAAATTTAACTCTTAGGAGTTTACAAAGCACCGTATCTTGCCTAGCCTCCAAAATTTTCTTTTGGCGACATTTAGATTGGTGATATTTACACCCTCGTTATTCATAGAAATTCCCTATGTTTTAGTTACACGTTCTACACTTTTGGGTATGAGTTGCAGAATGTACCAATTGACATGTGCAAAGGTATCGTCTGAAAAACTAAGCAACACTAAACATACTCTCTTGCATAGAGAAAAGATAAGATTCCATATTCGCCATTTTGTAGAAACCCGAATAAATAGTGTATGGCTGTTTATGCCACATTCGCTATTTCACAAAGAACTGAATGAACAAAGTTTAAATTGCCACTAATCAGGTCTGTGTAAACTAAAGGAGGAAGCAATTGTCCCCGCTCCCCTTTTTGCTAAGTAAACCTGAGGGAGAAATTTTTATCTTTTGCAGCCCTCTTTTTTTTACATTTACATTTCAGAGAATAACATTGTTTTGGTTGTAGGGAAAATTGTAGATTATCACACCCAAAGTGCCAAAAATCTGTTTATAAGACAGTATTTGTTTAATGTTAATGGTCACACTTAAACTGTTAAAAATTCACATTGCAAGAGTTTTTTAATGAGTGATTTGCCCCTCACTCACTGAGTAATTGGCATGTCTCTTTTAATAAGTAGTTTGCTCCTCACTCACAGTATAATTGGTGCATCCCTGCAAATAAAGCCATACATTTATGAAATAAAACTTTGAGAGTTTTACTTTAATGTGCCAAAAAATACATGTGCCTTGGTAAAATAGTTTTCCTGCCATAATTTTTCAAAACTTGTTGCAGACTTAACAGACACATGGTATTAATTCTTCCTTCTCCTTAATTTCTCCTTTATTGTTTGTTGGTTTTGTGACTCAGACAACTATAAATATTGATTAGCGTAATTGCTCCTGTACAATTAGTGATCTTTTCAGGTAAAGTAGTACTCAAACATTTTGCTTATATGAACTGTTTATTTTTATTGTTGCATTGAGTGTAAGAGAACTGATGTAAACATTTTCAGTAAATAAGAATTTGGTATGTTATATTTTACAATTCTTGAAATGTATTAAAGTACCTAATTAAATGTTGTATTGTTAAACATTTTCTACAGTTTGGTATACTGAAGTATGTATTTTTTTGTGCAGTTAAATTTTTAGAAGGTTATGATGAGTTAAGATGTTTAGGCAGTTACTGTATTGCACTTGCATTTGAAAGAAATATTTCCGTCCATCTACTTTTTAGTCATGTTGGTAGTAGCAATCAGTGCAGAACAAGTACAACTTTGCTGTTTTACTTTGTGTATAGGTTGTGCAACTCAACTCTGGGAATCTTGGATCTATTAGGACTAAGCTCTTCAGATTACAGTAACTATAATTTCATTTACTAAAATGATTATTATGAGTTCGAAGTGTACATGATTTGCAATGAATTAAATGTACATAATGAACAAAATAACTCTGCTCTGCTTTTTAAATATAATTTTTTTTTCTTTGAAAATAAATTTTTCTAGAAAGACTTATGTTTACAATTGCGGTGGATTAAAGGAATCTTTAAATTGCCAGTATAATTTTTTCCAACTTGATTACTTTGATTGGTGGCGGAGTAACTTAAATTTATTTTATTTTTAATAAATACAGTGAACCCTCAATAACTCTGACAGAATTTTTAAAAAAAATTTAATAATTTTTAATTAGTTATTTCTTGGTTAAAAGACATAAAAATCGTTTCTGCTGGATTTAAATTCATCACATTATATTTTAGAACAGTATTAAACTTTATAACATAGTCGTCCATCGCTACTTAGCCTTAAATAATCCCACAGTAAATATCTGGCAAGTTCTGTGTGGTAAAATGTTGCTAGCGAGGTGCGCGACGCGCGAGTATAGATGAAATGCAGCAGGCCGACCTCTCACTTCTTTATCTTTCCTCCCTCTTCGTCCTGCGAGCCAAGCACGCACGTGTGTCGTAAACAAACATTTCAGTGTGGTGCTTGTGAAATGACGGTAACTACGAGTTACAATGACACGTAAGAAAATTATTTTGTTCTGGTATGTACAATGAATTCAGGGTTGCAAAACAAATTGTCCCGGACATTAAAAAGAAAAATTTAAAATCATTGCTTTGCATTGCGATGTAAAAAAATTGGTGAGAAGATTCTACGCCCCTTTTAGAACGATGTCTTCAAGAGGCGAGCCGATGTGGGTGGTGAAAGAACAACACAACATCAGTGCCCAAGCCGGACACGATGAGTCACGTTCGTTGGTTGATGATGCTCTGTTGATAACGTAACGCATCTGGAGAGTTGTAACGTTTTAAGCGTGAATCGAATATGTTTATAAACTACATCACGGGAAATAATAGCGTACATGTAATGGACTGTAAAATGTAAACGTCTTATGCGGGATAATTTTAAACGATTTTCGTTGAGTGACGCACATGAATGGATTAACAAGATTTTGTAGTCTTAATTTTTCCATGTTTACTTTACACCGACAAGATCTTTTTCTTTATTTTAGAAAAAATGGTCATGTTATGATGAAGTCAATAATAAAAAAAATTTACATTTGTTATATTCTACAAAAAAAAATTAGAAGGTAATTTTTTTATAAAAACGGCACCCCATTTTTTGGGCCTAAAATTTGGTCAAAAATATAAGGCGATTACGCGAGTAAATACGGTAACTCTGTAGAACGTGATTAAAATTTTAAGCTTTATAATATGACAATTTGTGTAAGAATAAAGCTGTAAATTATGTGTTCTATGATGCAATTTACATACATTAATCTAAATTTTAAAATTAGTAGTGTTCAAATGTGTTCACATAATGTACATTGACCCAGAAGGATTGTTAATTACAGTACCGTTTTTATTCATGTATACGAGGAAAATTATTTTTATACTTTTGTAACTTTGTAGGAGGATAGAGTAACTATCAGGCTAGCAGTTGGCTGCTGCCCCTACACTGTGACATACGGACCTAAGGTATTTTTCAATGTAAACATCTTGTGTGAGATGCATGTGGTCACGTGCGGCGTTTGTATTGCATGAGACTGTACCGGTTGACCTTGACTACTTCCGCTCGCAACCTCCCTAGCTTATCTCCAACAATCATTTCTTATCTCTCTCACACGTGCACGCACATTGGCGGTCGTCAGCCATCCGAAAACTTTTATGTGATAGAAGGGTGTCTGGTGCCAGCTTCTAGCACAGAGATAAAAAAAAGGATCAGCCAGAAGTAGCAGCATAAAAAAATTAATAAAGATCTGACTGCCCACATTGTTTGACATTCTTTTATAGTCCTCCACGTTAGTGTTAATTTTCCCACTCCATGGCGGCCCTCCCGTAACTTGATACGATAGTTACGTACAAAACAGTATTTATTGCAGCCTCTTTTGCTTGTAGAAATAATAGCGTACTAATTTATTCGCGTTTCTTGTGATTGATGACTGATTACCCCACCTCCCCAGATACCCCTCGATAACACGGACAAATCGTAACTCGGACAGCTTCTCCCCCCTTTTAGTCCGAGTTATCGAGGGTTCACTGTAATTGCAAAATTTCTGAAAAATATGGTGGCATTTTTCACATGTGTACCTAGAAGACAGCTGGCACTAAAAGAGTTAAGGATCAGAATACAGAAATGAGGTGAGAATAATACAGTAAAACCTGATTTTACGAGAGTCCATAATTCCGGAAAATACTTAGGTACGTAAAATCGAGGGTCTCGTAAATCGGGGTTTTCGTTATACAGATTCCCCGATTTAACGTGATCCTTAATTTTACAAAAGTATAGTTAGGAATATGCAGTGTCTTAATATCTGATGCCGTAAAATCGAGGTTAAGCTATAAATAGTTAAAACTGCAATTTCTTTATTGTTTTTCCTCATTAATTTTTTTAATAAAGATTTTCTGACAGTTCCTGATGATAGCTTCGTAAAATCTGGTACTCGGAAAATCGGGGTTCTTATATAATATGTTAAAACAATACGCAATGTAGTATAACGTACTGTATTTTTAATCTTTGGTAAATAAATATGTTTACGTATATGTTAGTGGGAATAAAAGAACAACTTTATTAGCATGTAGTTAGCATCATAGTTTGGGAAACCATTCTTGATTATTTCTCTCATTCTCTCTCTCTTTCTCTCTTTCTGGCAGTTTCTCTCTTTCTTTTCTCTTTAATACCAACGCAATCCCTCACTTTCAAAATTAATGCTATGTATTACCCAAAACTGAAATCTTTGTAATGGACTAGCATAGCTATTCCAGTTCAAGGGCAGTTAAAAATAATTCC
>PNEQ01028050.1:16614-49719 GCA_003012365.1 Medauroidea extradentata
AGTGAGTGAGCATTTGAACATTTGACGATGTAGCGCAGGAGTCCGTGAGCGTTTTTACGCATGTCTGCCATTGGTTCGGAGTCCGCAAGGTCACGTTTAATAATCAATGACCCGATCGAAATAGTTTCCAACATGTACATGACTTAGCAATCCAACCTCTCCTCAGTTGAATCCGCGAAATTTCCGGGGCTCTAATGATCATTAGAAGTGCGTAAATTTCGCAGATACATTCTAGGTCAGGTTGAACGCCAAATACGTATACTACATTGTCATGTCTGTGACTTTCTGGCGGCTGTTATGAAACGAGTTTGACTACTGCAAGCCAGTAGTAAATAAATCGCTTGCTACCTGCTTGTACGGTTATAAGCCAATATAATCGATTGTGGCCAGTGGGTGTATAGGACTGACAAGTCTAGGCTGCTGCCAGATGAATCCGCGAAGTTGTCGTACCTCTAATGATCATGCACGGATACACAACCTGCTTGGAAACAACAGGAGCGAATCAAGATCCCCTTCGTACCTATCTGGGGCAACAGACAATGAACAGACTGCTCAGGTTCCGGTGTACATACGAAAGTGGAGTCTATCTAGTCTGCAGACCGCTAACCCTGCAAGAATTTCTTATTAGTTTTTGCATAATTACGCGTTAAAATCGAAAAAGTTATCGTTTTTGTAACGTACTTAGTGCAACTTAATTCAGCTATTTAATAAGGCAATTTTTACTTGAGCATATTACACGATATAGTTTTATGCAATTAATATCTCACGCACACAAACGTTATACAATAAACATACAAGAAAGCTTTGCATATTTTCACAAATGTTTTGAAATATATTTATTGTCCCTCGAGTGATGTTACGGTTGTCATAAAGCACATCACGGCATCTCGTTTTTTCCATGTGTATTATTATTTTAGTGATACGTAAAAGAGGAAATTTTGATGTGATATATTACTATAAGATAACTGTAGAATGTAAACTATCTTACGTGACTAAAAAGCTATATGATGAAACGTATATAACGTGTATCAATATTCGGTGTACAGTAACGAATAGTGACTTCAAAAATTCGCATTATCGTTTGTGTACAAGCTAGAATTCAAACATATATACATTTTTGTACCTTCCACAGTTGGTCCACAATATGCTCAACTCCTCCTGGAAGACTTTGGGTCCAGCATGAAATTGGCATAGCTAGGTACACCCGCATTCTGTAAAAATATAATAACTAGGCCTACTGTTTTTATTTCGAAACACTTCAGCGGAAGTCCACTACAGTGATTACAAACGGGACTTGAAGGTCTGCCTGTGAATTATAGACTTTCTTGTCTCAATGACCTAATTCTGATTGACCCAGTCATTTTACACAGGCACGAGGGCCAACCACAAACAGACAGCTGCCGAAACACTGCACGTAAGTTAGAGAAATATAGCTTGTGTAAAAATATTTTCGCGAAATTCGGGTGTTCCTAGACAACGCACATCCGCATGTCACCGAGCAGTCAATAATCAGCTGTTGACTGTTATGAGTGTTGCGTATTCATATGTGTATGAATTCCAGCCTGAAGGGCGCCACATACCATGCGCTTAAAATGCGTTACAGTGGGTTCGTAAAAGGTTTTAATGCGAAACTATTCCACATGTGTCCATTGTGCCAATATACGAAAAGAAAACAAACTTCAGACAAGGTCGGAGTGTCATTGTTAAAAAACCACGCTTTATAAAACACAGTTTCTAAGCCCTAAAACTTAGCTAAAAATGAGCTATTCAGACTGTCGTACTTCAAAATTTACTTACTGGATGTACTTAAAACTCAGATTGAGACATGCTCTGAACTTTGCTACAGACTTTTCACCAATAAAATTATATGGTCACCACTTCAAGTCTCACAGTAAAAGCAGTTCGGCGGGAAGCTTGCACGCTAGTTCAGCGCTTGGCTCGTTGAGGCGACGCGGCATGTGATGCGCGCTTCAAGGTCGACCTTATTGCTCCGTCGTTTATGAGCATCTATCGCGCAGGTTGGCAGCGCCCTTAAGATCAGCGAATTATTTTGTCGCTAATAATCAGGGGCACACATTTTCGTGAAACAATTTAAGCACGAGACGTATTTCAAAGATTTTCATTTTCATCTGCAGCTTTCCTCTGGTGACTGGCAGCATGTCTTTAAAAGGACCGTTTCTCATTTAACTGGACCAATCACAGTTAAGGTTATTACTTAACTTAATATCTGCGATTCGCAAGTATACTCCCAAGAAGCGTGTAATCATCCAGTTACTGGAGTGGACATTGTCAGTGGTGTTTTCCAGTCACGATATGTTTTCGCAGTCTATCCTAGCGCAGTGTAATTAGCGTTACGAGGCGACCGGCAAAATGAGGACATGTACTACGTTTTTTTTCGTGACACTCGAAAAAGTCTAGCTTTTAATAGGATGAGATATTACATGGAACAGTGAACAACCATTATGTGTAGGATCGTCTGTTTTGCTCGTACAACACATGTAAGTATTCAGATTTATCTTACTAGCACTTACTTTCTTATATTTGTTTATCTGATTACGTAAACATTTTCGGGTTCAATTTATTTAACCTTGGAAGGTAGGTCACTTGAAATCCTTGAGAATTTTAGATGTTCTTCAACAACAGAGAAGCCTTACTTAAAAACGATGTCATTTATCAATAGACTATGCGCCGGTTGTTAGTTATAAAATATTTATTTATGCCTTACAGCAATCATATTTTGGAAAGTGAAAATATGTTTTATTAATAACTAATAAAAATTGGCGCATAGTCCTGTGGTGCATAACACCGGCCGTATGTTATTCTCAATTTTAATTTATGAACAGTTGAAAACATTTTTTATTGTCATCCTTTTTATTGAAATGTCAACTATCATGCTCACTGCCTGGTAATCTCAAGCGTAATCTCGCTCGGCTTGGTGCGTAGGCAGCACGAGAGCGGTGACACTAAGCTAAGAGGAACGCAGGAAGGAAGTTACTGAGCGATGAGCTGGCTGGCCTCACCGACCATATCCGCCGCTGACGTACACTAGCGCTGCCTGGGCGAGCTGCGGCCAGCACAGGAACTACGGCTTCCTTCCTTCGCCACGTCTCCCCCTTCCAACAATTCCATCCTTCCTCTCACTTCTGCAACCGCGGGCAGAGCGGTGCAAACATATCTGTCGCGTCCTCTTATCATCCAGGAGGAAGTCACACTCCCAGCTCACTTCCTCGTTCTTTCCTGGTTTTCAGCTACTCTTGTAGCTCATCGTACCCGGTAAAACACTTGCGTAACTGTCACAATAGTAAACGTTTACTCCTCCTTCTGGCTAGGTCGACATGGATGACTGGAAGCTGCATTTCCCGTCAACGCGAAGGAAAAAAAAAGTTATGTTGGTAGGAAGGCTTCAGGTGACAACTTGGGTGACTTATTTTGCGCGTCCGATTCCAAGAAATGCGGATAACTAATGGTGACAATACTCGCGTCACGATTTATAATAGTCTTTAGGCCATCTCGCCGATAAGTCGTCTCTATGAGACTTATAGTGGTGACCCCGTCATTTTTTATTTTATGGCGGTAATATTTTAGATAAAGGTGTGTTGTACTCGCCTATATCTTTGTTAGGTCTAATATTTTTATCCAAAATTATCACGCCTAGAAAGGATAGCCATACACAACCTCGGGGACTCTAAAACTGTTGTAAATGCGAGTCAGTTAACATAACCAACCAAAAGAACAACGGAAAACCGAAACACAAAAAGGGCGCCGCCTACCAGGCACTTGAAATGCGCTGCAGTGTGTTCGTAAATACGTTTTTTTACGAAACTACTCCACTAGTGACCTTTGTCTCAGTGTACCAAAAGTACCCATTGTCAGGGTACGAAAAGAAAATTAACTTGAAAATAGAATTCAAAGCATCACGCCAAGTATAAAGATTATTTCGGAGCCTTTAAAAATATCTTAAAGCAACTCTTTTCAACCTGTTATATTTGAAAAACGACTCGCTGGATTCGTGTGAAACTGCTCTACAAACATACTACGGACTTTGCTTAAAATTTTCTACTAACAAAAATATGGGGTCACCAGTGAAAGTGTTCGTCAGGCGAGTGTTCTACAATACCACTGCACGCCGTTTCTATGTCTTGCGGTAGAGGCGATACCACACCAGCAGCGGCCTGAGTACGAACATTTCACTTCGCAGGTTTCATTTCGTTGGGAAGCTATTTTCTCTGTGTTCACCGCATTCGGAACTGGTCTGAGTATGAAAGCCTAGCCTCTCGTTGCCATCACAACTAAATTCATCCACACTCTCCTCCGCGGACCATCTACGCAACGACGCCAACGACGAAGACGAAGACACTACCACCGACGGGGTCGGCGGATGATGATGGCTCAGTCCACGTCTGAAGACAGCGCCTCACCACGGACCACTCAGCCCAGCCATCCATCCTCCACTGTATTTCCGATCACCCACTCAACCGTTTTTCTCTATCTACTAAGCTAGCACTTCTTCGCTAGCCGTTCACCATTCACCCTGTCCCTTTTTCACTCTCAGCCGTGACACCAACGACACTGACTGATTCAGATCTAAGGACCTGTACCGTGCCATCGGAAGGCTTGTACGTATTGTGAATTAAGGCCTTGTACCAATTATATTTTGGAGTGGGCTAGGAGTTTCTCCCGGCCCCAACAAAAAAAAATAATTTTCCTTATTAAAACATAACTCTCCACAAGCTCAGTAATCACGGTAATGAGACAGAATCTTTATAAGGAATAATCGTTGCGGTGGCCAACACTACAACAATTGTTTTTTAACTATCAGTATATATGTAAAAAAATGTGTTTTTTTTTACCATCGAAATCTACAAAAGTCGAAATATAGTACGAAAGAAACAGTAACTATAACGAGAAATCACTTTTTCAACACCCGTCAGCTAAATACTAACACCACTATTGTGTACGTTAGTTTCCTTAAATATTAACGTCATAGAGATTCGTTAATCGCACGGCTCCGCAGGAACATAACGAGACACGCTAAGCAAAAGGGTTTGTACTCACTATTTGCGGTACGTGTTTCGTTTGCACTCGGTATATATCGCAACGTCCCGGACGAGTTCGTACTCAGCCGTACTGAAATTGTCAGCACCGCCCTTGGCGCCTTGCCTCACTCTCATACATGCGGTAATTCGGCAGAAGATGAGCGAGTGAGAGATTTCCGTCAGCGCTTAACATGGAGGTCTTCAGGGCTGACATGAGGTGAGTATGGATCAGCGCCGGGACGAAGGGGCAGGGCAAGCGGGAGATCCCCGAGAAAATCCGCCGACCAACGGCACGATTCCCACATACGAAAATCCAGGGAACGACCCCGCCGGGAATCGAACCGGGATCGCCTTGATGGGAGGCGAACGGTGTGACCATTCGACCATCGCGGCCCCTCTTCGGGGAAAGATGCCAGCTGAGGAAGATTTCAGTTATACGGGTTTATTTACGTTTAGTTAATTGTTATTTAAACTTATTTTTAAATTAACCTTCAGGTATTTACCGACATGCATAAATGTCTAACGAAATTAGCGTCGCATTGTAATATTTTTTGCACATTTATTCAAACATTATCTCCTCAAAATTCCCTAAGTGGTACATCTTCCCCCGAGTTTTATTATTTTTATGTAAAAAAACTTGAATGAATTTCTTAAGTATTACACTGTATCATAAAACCAACATATGGACAGTACTCTACCTTCATACAGTCAACAGACGTGAGTTTCAGACTTGCAAACATCGTCCGACAAATATTAAATCAATCATTTCACATATAATCACATCCAAACATACGATTTTTTTTTTTCAGAACGGGCACCACAACGTTATTGTTCCACAGCAGTGTTCGTAATATTATTTTTTACAGATCATATTGTTATTAAAAATAATAATCCTACGCGTAACTCAGTACACAAAACAAACTTTTCATTATAAGTTTTGTTTATTAAGGGATATTTTGGTTTTCTTGGAACAGAACCCTTTGCATAATTTGCAACTGTTACATTCAACATTGGTGCATTGGTCTTTAAAATACTTTTCTTCAAGAACTCATCTATGGAAGTAAAAGACTGGCTGCAATGTCTTACTGCAGTTAGAAAGTCCAGGAGGAAACTGATTCCCACATGTACACCAGTCATTCTGTCTGCATGACTCATGTCTGTGAGCTTATTATTCATGGGAAACATTTTCCAGTGACATTTAAACTCTGTCATTGCCTGATTCATCAGCACTTGCAGTAAATAATTTTAAAAATGTATTTCATATAGACGTAAACGCAATACAAATATAGCAATTGTATCGAAAGATCACATTTTGAGGCAGTAGGTAAATCACAACAGTTGTTGTATAGTGACGTGATGACGCAGCTTCGTAGAGCTTATCTTTACCAGTAATCGTCGCAAGTGAGCCAACGTTACAGATATTGCTTGGACATTTCAGGGTGAGCAAGTTGTGTTTCGGTGCGCTCAAATATGAAGAAAGCTGTAGAAATCAATGTATTTTAAACAAAATTTACATTGACCCAGATCAGACACTAGTGAGGAATTTCTTTGCAGGTGAGGGATTTAGACTTTTGACTCAATAGAATATACTCTGTTTAGTTTCCATCTGCAAGGCATTAATTATAAATGCCCACAGGGCTATTATTGTATTAAAGCATTTTTTTTTTCAAGTAGTTCTGATTTATAAAAGTTGGGCACAAGTATCTCATTCTCGTTCTCTTAGCAGTAGGTTACTAAACGTCCGGCAAAAGGAAGACAAGTCCTTTTTATGATTTTTTTTTGTCCGGCCAGATTTTCCTTGATGCTAAAAAATGTCCTGGTTTTTACAGGAGGAGATTACCTACATGAAATATGTTCTGTTTATGTTAGTTCATAACTGTATTTTAAATTACTCTTTAAGAAGCAGACGTCACACACACAAGGTGACTCGTCACGTCACGATACATATGTTGCGTGCACTTGGTTATTCGCCTAACAATATTGTATTATAGTTATGTGGTTATTTGTGTGAAGAATATGTGTTCTTTAGTGTTCAAATTGGTTATTTACATGAAAATATTAGTTAATAAGTATTCAGATTGATTACACGAAATTAACACATGATAATTAATTTGCGAATTAAAAAAATTTCACTTCTCATTAGTCAAATGCCCTACTTTTGCGAAATGAATGTCCTTTTTTATTCTCAGCGTCTGGCAATCTTATTTAGAATAAAGTGTTTTTGTCCGATAGCGATATTGTGGAAGGTAATGGAGCCTGACCGAATATAAAATAAGGTGTATCCACTTATTCTAGTTTTCGTCGTGGCTCCCAGAGTAAGCCAGTCAGAGTGCTTCATGGGCCGGGCGCGTCCGCAGAAACCCAATGTTTACCCGGCCCGAAAAGAGAGGGTCAGTACATGGATAGACAAAATACAACCCGAAAAAGTCGGCTGAGGACCCGAGTAATATTCCGGGTTCAGATCGGGACAGGATACATATAAGCAATATAATCGGGTCGGGCTCGGGCCAAGCCGTAACTGTATGTAGCGGGATCGGGTCGAGTAATGGGACCGGCCCATGTCCCATTGTCTTCAAATAGAGGAAAATGACAATGACCTCTGTGGAAAATACTGTAATTATAAGTTTGTTACGGCAAAGTGAGTACTGGCTTTTCTTCAACCTTCATCTCATTCTTTTTGTTAACCATGTGAGGCTGAACTCTACCATGTACATACCTAATGACTTGATTGATGCATTCGTCGAGCATAAATGTGAATTTATTACAGTTATTGGTCACTGCAAAGTTTAGTTTATAAAGTGCCTACTGTACCAAGAATGGTCCTTAGGCTACCACACATGCTATAAGCAAAGAAACAGCTGATGAGAAGCGTTTTCACGAACAAAAGGTTACGTCATAAACAGTAATTAAAATGTTGAACCTGTAAAAAAATACCATACATTATCCTGTATGTGTAGAAATAATAAAGTGCATAGTCGACATAAAAAAACATTAAACAAATAAAAAAAATTTTGCATGAAAGCTGTCATGTATGAAAGGAATAAATATATACTTACCCCCCGCCTTTAATATGTATGTAAAATGTGGTATCAAATTTTCTTTGAGTGCTTCAATTTCCGAATAGTATAGTTTTGCAACCGTGAAATTGACACCCCTGTTTAAAGATTCACGCGCGAGTCACGGTCGTTAAATACCGACAGTAATCATTCAGTTGGTAGTGTAGCAGATGCACATCTGTTTAAAATACGTTGGTTGCTACTTGCGCCCAATGGAGCGTTTGTGCCCGAGACAAAGACAAAGATATGCAACAACATCTGGAAGTTTGCCGTCTAAAAGCAACAACAATGTCGTTCAATTTGTTGGACTCAGTGCTGTTTTAAATGAGGGAGGCGAAGAGTAAAAATCATGTCGTGTAAACAATGCAACAAACTGTTAGCAAACAGTGCTAAAACAGGTACGAGTCATCTACGTCACCATATGCGAGAGTCTGGTTCAGTAAGGTATAACACAGCGCAAGAATGTTCCACAAGTGATGTTGTATGTTGTCAACAGAAACCAACTAATGAAATACCGTGAGCTGAAAAGTAGTATCATTAAAAAGGCGTGTATTGCAAATATTTGTTGAATCTTGTGCTATCGACATTCGAAACTGTTGCTGGTAATGGATTCATCGGATATTCTCAGGAATTAATTAACTTGTATGACTCGGTTATAGACCTGAAAAATTCGCGTTTTCTTTTAGGCGCAAGCTAGAGTTGCAGCAACTGTAGGTCTGTATCACGTTCACAATTGGCCTTTGACTTCCTAGACACTTCCTGGAAGTAGACGAGCCAACAATAAAACTATAACTGAATACAGGCCCATTTCACAGTGTCAGCGAGCAGCCAATTTGTAGCTGCTGTCTGCACGATTTCACATATATTCTTGGAGGCTAGCCTACAGCTCAGTGAACCCGTGAATTTTTCCCGTCTCTACTCATGGGTAGAGACACTGGTAAATCGCGAGGAAAGTTGATTGTTTGCTATGTTCCAACATGCTATGTATAACACTGAAGGTTTTGCACCTAAATTGGCTATCGTTAGGGCCCGGTAGTTTTCGCGAAAAGATTTTTGCCCCACTTTGTTTCAGTGCCTTACGTGCACACCTGCAGTTCAACTTCATGGCTATTGACAGAGTGTTTTTGTGCAGAGTTGATATTCATTTGACCACATAGCAGAGATGCAGGTGTACACGTAAGACACTGAAACAAAGTGCTGCAAAATTCTTTTCGCGAAAATTACCGGGCTCTAGCTATCGTTTATATGCAGCACTGTGTCCCTCTTCTACAGACCCAATTAGAACGGTACAGTTTTAACACAGAACGTGTTTGATTCGCCAGGAAACGGTTCACACGTGTCACGATTGAGATACTACAGTTTATTGGAGACTACGTTAAATATTTTCGCGATTTTCCAGTGTCTTTACTAATGGGGCCGTAGATGCTAATAGTGTGTTGCCCCATCTGACCGCCGTTTCTCGACGCATGATGGAAAGGGCGAATGATTTACGTGAACAGTATTTACCAGAGGTATTAGCAGTACTACAGTGTCGGGAATTGTCTTTCACAACGGACATGGGGACAGACGACACGAGAAAACGCTTATATTATACTGCAATAACAGCGCAGTATATGAAAGGCTGGGAACTTACCATTAGAATTCTCTTTACTTGCGGTTTTCAGAAGAAAAACACAGGGTACAATATAAGGAAGAACCTAGTCAAACGACTCGTCCCCATTAGTATAACATAAGAAGATTGTGAAAATACTGCGTTAGTTGCCGATCAAAGTAGTGACATTATCAAAGATTTAGAGCAAAATAAGTGTTACAACTGGACATAAATACATAAAACACGTTCCAGGATACATATTCAGCAGCAACGATTCCTAGTGTCAAACAACTTATCGATGAAAAATCCAAAGTAGTTGCGTAATTAAAAAGATCAATGGACTTGTCGCTCGTCTTCCACATACAGAACATCAAGACGTGGAGTCCAGGTGGAACTATGAAATCAATATTATAAGATATTTGCATTCCCAAATTGAAGATATTCGTCAGTTGCTAGAGACAAACAGTGAGGAGAGTCGTCTCGAAGGTCTAGATTTATATTTGCTACAGGATGTAAAAAATTGTCTTGCAAATTTCTACTCGAATACTAAAAACTTGGAAACATGAACATACGGTCACCATCCACATCGTGTTACCTTGGACACGTACTTTTATAAAATGCTGTAATTGAAATGGTTCTACTGAATTGAAACACACACAGCTTCACGCCTTGTCGAAAAATGTGACACAACAAGGAATACAAAATTGCCACATTCCTAAGTTTATCACACCGAAAATTTCACAAGTTAAGTGCCTCCGAAAGTGAAAATCATATAGAAGTGTACTTCCTGCTTTATTTAGGCCAGTATCCGGATTACAATGATCGAGACGGACAGGGCACGTGCCAGAGTGCGTCGGAAGCCAAAAAGATCAGTTACATGTTTGGGAGGACTCCGACGACGCCGACAAGTCCCAGGATGAAGTAGCATATTATCTGCAAATGCCAGCTGCTGAAACAAACAACAGTGTGTTAGAAAGATTGTAAAATTGGGCCTCAGCACTGCAGCGGTTGAATGCATTAGCGTGCCAGCGCTTAGTTATGCCGGCATCAAGTGCGTTTAGTAATACGGTCTATATTATCCAAGAACGCAGAAAAGCTCTCATACCTGAGACAGATGACACGATTTATATCATCCGAGATGCCCTAATGATGAGCCAGGGGCTGGGGAGTACGCCACTTAGCATATAGGATGGACAGACTGAAATGAAATAGTGTCAAAAATTGAACTGGCTATTTGAACCTTACAATTTGCACGTTCTTCAGTATCTGTTACTATTTGTACCACAATTATTACTGCAGTATCATAACTATTACTCTTTATATCAAGTCAGTAAGTAGTAACATAACCACTGCACATCATTATACATAACATGTAACATACACATTATTTTTAATACTGTAAACATTAATTGTATTATATCATTATTGAATTTAAAAGATCCAAGAGTAACACAATTTTTTTTTGAAAATCGAGAATCAGAATTGAACTTCTGGAATCGCCCCATACGAAATTTCAAAATTTCTTTCAATTTTGTTACACTCTATCGAATATCGAAAGTATCTAAAGTATTGAGAGAATCGAACTGAAATGAAATTCTAATATCGAGTATAGAACGCATGGTATCGTCTTACCTCTACTTTGTGTATGTATGTATCTATGTATGAATGTGTGTATTTAGTATTATATATATACACACATAGCTGGATTCCCAAACAGTTACTTGTAATTAATTCTACTTTATACTGTACGCCTGTGAGATAACATTTGTCCGCGTGTTTCCCAACGAACAACTCCTACCACGTGTTGGGCGAGCCCGAAATATTACCCTGTAACCTAAACCGTAGAATCCGACCAGAACCTTGTTCATCTCGGCCCGACCCAGCCCGTACCCGAACGGAACAGGGTTCGGGCTGAGTCTGCCCGATGACTTGCATATTCGGGCTGGGTCGGGCCGTTTGCACATTTAATTGGGATCGGGCCGAGGCTCAGTCGGGCCAGGGTTAGCAGGGCTCTGAAGCCAGCAGCCAGACAGTCTGGCAGCAAGATATGTGATCGCGGTCAGAAGAACGTGCTGGGGTGACGTCCCCTCCAAGGACTTCCAGATACTCGTGCGTCATGCGTGGACAATGGTTAATACACTCCGGAAGTTCATCACGGGATTGTCGCGTTCCAACTCCTGCCCAGCGTATTAATTAACCTGTCCATTATCATTGTACTCTGTAGAGAAGGCACGCTGCGGACACTCGTGACTGAACACTTGGCTCGAGCCAACACGCAGGAATTTGTTTCTCTTTGAATGTGGGGATTGCTTATGAAAAGGCAAGTCGAAAATGTTATTTTCATTTTGTCCATAAAGTGAATATGGTTGGAGTATTGCTACTCTTAACATCAACATGAAAAATTAATATATTATAATAGAATTATAATATATTCTATGTCTATCAGTGCTTTGACACTATTCAGTGTCGTTGCTTTATACATAAACTAGTATTTTAATATACACTTAAAAAGCAATTACATCTTACAGTCTCCGGTGAGGGTAGCGTTAATTTCACCATAATTATATTTCAAATAATATTTTAATATTTTAGACTTACTTTTCCATAAGCTATCACAAGGGATATGCAAAATGCACGTTATTTTCTGCCGGAAGACTAGACTCCAAGCAGCTGGTCTGCCGGGAGGATGCTTATGGCCAATAATTAAAGCCATGATCCATCATTTCTACGGCTTTTATGATTATTTTTAAATCCTAAATTAATTCAGATATCGAAAAAAAATGTGTTTCTGAGTTTTGTTAAAAACAAATTAATCTATGTTAACAATTTTTTTTTCAAGATAAAGTGCACCATGCTTATGTAGTTACAAGAAGTTCTCATTAACGAACTTTGGGTAGTGGCCATATCAATGTAAATTTTCTTCTAAAAAAGTAAAACACACAGTAACAACAATGTTTAGGAACTCTATACAACAGTTTTGCGATGTGTCCTGTCGTTTAGGAATAAAACAAAATAACTTTCGTAAAAGCGGTAAAATGATGGATCATGGCTTACAATATACCGTGTCAGTGTGACCAACCTCGTGTAACGCGGTCAAACACACAACTGACATCACATAGAGGAGTGTGTGGTCTACAATGTAATGGGTAGATGTCAACAAATAATAACGCGAAGTTTGCATCTGTCTGGCTATCACCATGAAAAATTAACACACTCAATACGAACCCCAAGACACGTAAGATTTAAAAAAAAATTGCAGTCACTGGCCACGAAGCAGGTAAGGCATCTAAACACGCTAGTAAAAAGTTAGTATCGTGAAAATTATGTGCCCCTATGAGATGCGGTAGTAAAAAAAAAAAAAAAAATTGTTTTAGCAATTTTAAGATGCCCGAAAATCTTGTTTGTAATTAGTGGGTATGCTGAATTGCTTATTGCGACATATCTTGATGAGTGTGTTATTTGTGTAGGCAAACAACTGTAGTATACGATAAGTATTTTGGTGTAAAAAAATGGAAAAATCTAATTTAAAGGTCAGCTAGAAAAGCCCTATAACTACTGACTTGCACTCTCCTGGAGAATGCTCCACGTACTTTTATTTAATTGGTGTCACTTTCTGAAGTAAAACTAATATTTTAGTTTCATAAATTTTATATTTACTAGCTGGACCCTCGTCTTCGTTCACAGGGTTATCAATTTAAACCTATAACATTTCTGAAACAAACAAAGTATTGAAAAGTGGTAAATTGTGCAAACATTTTTTACGGTTCATTAACGACTGTTTTAGAAACATTTTTAAAAGGAAAATGGTTCCACTAAATTTTTGGATACCATGTTCTGGTGCTCTAGGTCGTTTTCCCCCTCCTCCTTCATTTGTCTGTGCTGAATCCTTCGCGGGCGCACATACAACTCATCAATTTTAGACGCATTCGGATCAATGGTATAGGAACGTATACGTTGTTAACTGACTTTTCATTTTTATAAATAAAGACTTGCTGAATGAGCTAATGGAGATTAAACTGTGCTCGCAGCATAACATTGCCACTCTAAATCAGAATTAGTGAATATTCACTGATTCACGCTGATCAATGGAGCAGTTTCAACAAATAGAATCAGTCAAAAACTACTGTAGAATCGGTGACTATTCACTGAGTGTCAACATTCCACAAGTTAATCAGTGAATGTCCACATATTTTCCAGTATTGTTTCACTGATTCAATAAGTGAAAACTGTTCCTTGAAAACAACTGAAAAAAACTGTGAATATTCACTGATTCACTTGTGAGATGTTGGTACTTTTAAAGGAAATCGTTGAATGTTCACTAATTAAACAGTGACTACCGTCAAGTGGCGTGACTTTGTGCCAAGTAAGGGTGACTTTTTGCAACTTAAAGTGTTTATTTTGGGGCCATGTAATGAAAAATTATAAAATTTTAATGGACGAACTAACAATTTGGTTTTTAGTACTGACCTCGTGTTACTTATTTCTTACTCAAGTAACCTAGAAATAAAACTTTTGAGGTGGCACAAAGTCATCCCTACATGGCACAAAGTCACCCCGCTTGACAGTATTTTCTCTTGATTCAAATTGTTGAAACTGCTCCATCCATCAACGTGAATAAGTGAATATTCACTAATTCAGATTTTGAATGGAGTTTGAAATGCCTATGCACACTAGACCACAAATAACTGTGCCAACAGTGAACTGTAGAGCCAGTGATTTTTGGTGAAAAGAAATTTGCAACAATTGGTTTCAATGCCTTGCATGCACATCTGCAGCTGTGCGTCATGTTGGTTGGCAGAATATATTAGTCTAGAGGCGTGGCTCATTTGACTGTGCCAATGAGAACAAGGCTACTCTGACACTGCACTGCTATGATTTTGCTGGTAGATCCATAAAAACATCCAATCACCGACTATGAAACAGAACTGCAAGTGTGCAGGTAAGGCAGTAAAATTGTTTCAAAATTCTTTTCACCAAAAATCACAGGCTCTAGTTAACTGACAGGAATCTACACTCGTTTGTGGAATATACTACAACAATGATTCCAGACGCTAGCATTAAAGATAGGGTGAAAGTAGATTTGTAGCAAACACAACCTAAGTAAGATAGAAATGTGAAATAAACGGCAAATTTAAGATATTTACAACATGATTCCGGCTATACAAGTAAAATTTTGTTTATTGAAGGCGAACTATATTTTCCTTATTTTTTAAAGTTATAAAAACCTCATAACTGACAGGCTATTAAATGCACTGCTCATTTTAGCAAGAAAAATGAATCAGAAAAGTCCGCGAGGGTATATATGTAGCTATAACACTGTGTAAACTGTGAGTATAAGAATATCTACAGGAATAGCAGTGGTGCTACTGAGTCTGGGACGTCCTTAAGTCACTGCAAATATACCAGTTTGATGTCTACTCTGTTATCAAAAACTAACGAGAAAACATAATGTCTGCATTGGTCAGTCATTCCGCACAAGCATGTAGAACCAAATATTTTTGAAGAAAAGAATTTAGCACCAACTTGTTTCAATGTCCTACATGCACATCTGCAGCTCTGCTTCGTGGATATTGGCTGTGTGTATTTGTGTAAAGGCGTTACTCATTTGATTGCACCAATCGTAACAATGATACTGCGACACCACACATATGTGATTTGCGGGTTGGACCTCGCGAGGATGAGATTTGAAAACATCCACTCACTAACAATGAAATAGAACTGCAAATGTGCACATAAGTCATTGAAGCATGCTGTTGCAAAGTTCTTTTCACGAAAAATCAGTGGCTCTTAGCATATGTAATGTCCTCGTTGCCTGACTCCAAAATAATAGCGGCCTCTCACCAAATCGATCCCTGCTCTTCTATCGGCGTATTGATAAACGTGGGAAAACCTCTGAGAATTCTGTCGCTGATCCTCCTGAGAGCCTCGTTTCATGTCACATTCTTCTGGGTCGGTTTTCCCACCAGTAGTAAAGCATGCTCGCTTTTCAAGGGAAACCGAGTGAGGTGTCGCAACGGTGACACGTTGGACTGGTATTCGAGAGGACCCGGGTTCGATCCCCGTCTTCGGCCATCCTGATTTCGGTTTTCCATGGTTTCCCGAAATTGCTCCAGTCGTATGCTGGTATACGTGCCTTGTTGATGTCTAAAAGACAATAGAACATGTACAGGCAAGATTAATAGCAGGAGATCTATTATTCCGAAATGGTGGGTACTGATACACTTAACATATCTGAAGTAGGGTCGCCTATTTATCGTGAAAAAATGTTGTCCCGCTTTGTTTCAGTGCCTTACAATGTCCACCGGCAACTCTGCTTCATGGTCAGAGATTGGATGCTTTATCTGTCACGTGTCTTGGGATTCTACCCGCAAATCACGGACGTGTGACATTGCAGTTACCTTATTGTGATTGGCGCTGTCAAATGAGAGATGTCACTTCACAAAGACACGCTGCCAATAACAATTAAGCAAAGCTGCACATGGGGCAAAATTATTTTCACAAAAAGTTCAACGCTATATATAGGGCCCGGTAGTTTTCGCGAAAATCTTTTTGCAGCACTTTGTTTCAGTGCCTTACGTGCGCACCTGCATCTCTACTTTGTGGCCAGTGATTGGATGCCGTAACACTCAGCGATTGTAGGTTAAACCCGCAAATCACAGACGTGATGTGTCGCAGTTATCCGTTGACTGATTGGTACAGTCAAATGAATAACAACCCAGCACAAAAGACTTTTGTCAATAGCCATGAAGTTGAACTGCAGGTGTACACGTGAGGCACTGAAACAAAGTGGGGCAAAAATCTTTTCGCGAAAATCAGGGAAAACTAGACTGAAAAAATCAACCAGTAGATAATTTCTCTGTCGTGTGGTTAGAGAATTCGTTTCTTGTGTCTTGCACTCTACTGGCTGCAGATGTACCTGTTCGGGCTTGTCTATGTTTTCACATACAACCCAGGTTTGTGTACAGTCATCGGTTATTACCTCTTCGCCTGAAACACATCCATACTTCGCTACTAGTTGCCACCATTCTAGGGTTCACTTTTCACAAACACCATCATTGTTATTATTATTTAATAAATTTCGTTTAGAAATGCCTCACGGTAGCATAGTGACTGGTAAGTAGCAGAGCCACGATTTTATGGCGAAAAGATTTTTGCAACATTTGGTTTCGATGCGTCATGTGCACACCTGCAGCTCTGCTACATCGTCTGTTATTGGATGATTTTACTCTCACTGGCCTTGGCAAATTATAGACGTACAGACTCACAATAATCTTATTATGATTGGTGCAGTCAAATGAGAAACGTGTCTGGACAAAGACACGCTGCCAATAACCTTGAGACAGAACTGCCGATGTGCACGTGAGTCACTGAAACAAAGTGGGGCAAAAATCTTTTCGCGACAAAATCGTGGCCCTAGTAAGTAGAGACCTGAATAATTCGCGTTTTCTTTTAGGCGCAAGCTAGAGTTCCAGCAACTATAGGTCTGTATCACGTTCATAATTGACTTACTCGACACTTCCTGGAAGTAGACGAGCCAACAATAAAACTATAACTTGAAGCACGGTTATTTCGCATATTGATTCTAGGTAAGGTTGAATGCCAATAATGTATACTTCACTACCCCTTCTGTTATTATAGACGACACCTGCTTCAACACATCTTTGACGACTGCAAGCCAGTGATAAATAAGGAAACAAGTCGTGGTGGTAACACGTGTTACGGTTAGAAGCCAATGTATATTCGACTTTGGCCAGTGAGTGTATAGGTCTGAGAAGTCTTAGGCTGTTGCCAGATGAATACGCGAAATACTCGTGCCTCTTACTATATCTGAATACAGGCCTATTTCACTGTCAGCGAGCAGCCAATATGTAGCTGCTGTATGCACGATTTCACAGATATTTTTGGAGAGACTAGCCTAGAAGTCAGTGAACCTGCGAATTTTTCCCGTCTCTGCTGACAAGACACGGTGGAAAATCGTGAAGAGCTTTCGTACCATCGTTGCTCCTAATAACTGTAACGTCCTTAGCCAAATACGAACAGACAACAACGCTATTTCACTGCCTGTAGAACATGGGCGTACCCAGGGGGTTATTTTGGGGGTTCAAACCCCCTCCGAAATGTTGGATTTCCTTATCTACGTATTCTTTTTTACGTTACAAAAGGTAGGATATACTACAAAAGCAACCAAATTGGGAACAAAATATATTAATATTACATTTAGAAACGTCAAACGCAGATGACATTGAAAAATTTATGCGAGATTGAAGTTCAAAACCTCCACCGAAAACTATTCCTAGGTACGTCCATGCTGTAAACGCACCATAGAAATTTAGTAGTACTTACGTGTCAGGAATCACACAGATCCTGTCAGACGGAGACGCACCAGTAACATAACGAGATAGCTGGTCATCTACCAGAGGGTGGCCATGCCGTTTACTGCCCAGGCAAATACGTGAAGTCAGAGTATTTGTGCCCTTGTTGCTTGAACGTGGTCACTGTAGACCATAACATTGTTTCCGCCATAAGAGCCAATGTATTTTACTCGAAGTTTGGAGAGCAATAGAGTTAAAATGATTTATCGTGTTTATCGCAGTCTACGTTGTTTAGGGAACGAAATTTTAAAATAATATTAAAACTAAACTGTATGGTTGAGTTTAGTAACACATTTCTGTGAGTACCGACATCACCTACTGTTTGTGCATGGACACCAATGTTAAACTAACATTTATGCTAGTTTCTGCTATTTATTTAACATTTTGTGTGCAAATTTGTTTGTTTTACTGCTATTAGCGAGCAGTTGCACATCGTCAGTAACGTACATATGCGTAAATAAACAATATATGTAGCGGTTTCTTTCATGTTCGCTAGGTTAATCTGCATAAACATAAAATTTACACTTCGCAAATGTAAAACATGGGCTTTTTACTCATGTAATGTAACAGTAGCGGATGTATTTCACGCACCTGTTCTCTCTTTACACCCGAATTCAACGCACTTAACTGTTTTAATTCAAACCTGTGTATTCTATAGTATCAATACATTACTAGGAGCTTACGAAAACCTTACTCGATCTACTCGTTGCTGTGTGTTGGTCAACAAAAACGTATTGTTAGCGCAAAACCGGCATATATACGTCGACTTCAAGGAAATCCCAACATGCCATCTCCTGTATACTTCTACCTCCATGTCATCTACACACTTAATTGAAACCTAGCAGTCAATTTTTTTCCGGGATAAATCACTGCCCATAGTAATTGGGTTACTCACCTCTCATCACGACGATTTTGGTTCGACTCCCAGCGGGAAATACCTGTTTTGGTACGTGAGAAACATGACGAATAATTGAAGACCTAGAGTAAATAATGATAACCCTCATTCCTGTAGCGTTCAGCTTAGGTGTAATAAACTACGTCAAATATAGACAAAAGCGTTACATAAATTTATCATTTATTATGTGGGTTAAAATAAACTACCAACGTATTTTGTAAATTAGTATTTATTTCAAATTTATGGATAGGAATATTTAACATCGGCTGACTTACAATGTGGGTTATAATTATTTACTCCCTGAGTCTTCAATTGTCGTGAGCCAACAAAACATTTATGATGTGTTGTATTTCTCCCGGCTTTGTATAAATTCACAGCTACGTATCCAGTCCATCTTTCAGTGGTGAAGTGTGGGTGCACCAAGGAAAACGGCGCATATTAGTGGCTTTAAGGCTCCGTTTCAGTCGCCATATTGAATTTTTTTATTTTTCGCTTTTTGGAATTTTGAGTTGAAGAATGTTAAAACGGCTACTATACCGCAAACTCTAGTTACCTTGCGCTACAATACAAGTTTGGCAATACAGCTAGTAACGTGTAAGTAGGTCGCAATTTGTCGGGCGATTTATGAATATAATAAAATTTGCCATACACGTTGCGGCGTAATTATATGTTAAAAGGTAAATCGCAAGGTCTGTACTGTAACAAAATGTAAATAGAATTTGAGGTATAATCGCGTATTCAACATTTTTCTTCTTAGAATTCCAAAATAGCTGAAAATAATACAATTCAATATGGCGCTGAAACCGAGCCTTAAATAACTTTGAGTTGTCTTTGGAACCATTAGACTTTTCATTGGCAGGTACAATTCAGCCAGTAGCGTTCGAGAGGAGGCGAAGGAATTAATATAGACCGGAATAATTCGCAGGTTCACTGATCTGTAGACTAGCTTACAAGAAAATATGTGAACTGAAGCAGACAGCAGATGTTCATTAGCTGCTTGTTGTTAAAGTGATATATGCCTGTATATTTTACATTGTTATTATTGGCTCAGAGACTTCCAGGAGGTGTCAATAAGTCAAAGGCCAATTGCGAAAGTGACAAAAACATACAGTTGTTGGAATTCTACCTTGTGCCCAGAAGAAAACACGAATTTTTCAAGTCTCTAGGACTTAATAACCTGATATCGGTTACTGCAACGCACGTGTAGCCCATAGGTAGGGCCCGGTAATTTTCGCGAAAAGAGTTTTACCCACATTGTTTCAGTGTCTTACGTGTGTACTTGCAGCTCAACTTCATGATTATTGACAGAGTGATTTTGTGCAGAGTCATTATTCATTTGACTGTACATGAACAACTGTGACACATCACGTCTGTGATTTGCGTGTTTAACCTCCACACGCTGGGTGTTATGGCATCCAATCACTGACCACAAAGCAGAGATGCAGGTGCGCACGTAAGGCACTGAAACAAAGTGCTGCAAAAATCTTTTCGCGAAAACTACCGGGCCTTATCTATAGGCTGTGTCCGTCATGGCATGTTACTGTCGTTTGATCAGTGCGTATTGTCGCATCCCTTACAGCGCGATCTGGAGCAGGGTAACCAGGAGTAAATTGAGAAGTCGCCCTTGTGACTTATTGTACGCTTGTACATTCTACTCGGGTTACTGTTTGCACGCCTCTAGCTGAAATGTCGCTTTGCCCTGCCTACCAGGACTTGAAATGTGTTGCAGAAAGTTGCAGTAATTTTTTTTGTGCCGAAATCATTTAACGCACAATTTATATTTGTATACTTAGGAAAACAACTTTCGCTTCAAACTAAGTCTCAAGGCTTATAAATAAAAGAAATTCTATATGCTTATTAAAACACGATTTTTTAACCACTCAACATGCCTTTCCAGACTGCCCGTGCCTGTGGAAATACAAACCGTATTCGAACAGCTAAAAAATAGAAGCTTGTATTACCCTTCGTACCATACTTTCCACAGATAAAGTGATTTGGTCACAGTCTAAAGTCCTATAGGTAAGAAAGTACTAGTAAGCTAAACATCTACACACAAGTTGAGTGACTTGCTCGTAGGGGAGATATTACATTACATACGTTAGTCAGCGGCGCTCTTAATGCTCAATTGATATTGTTCCTCACTCACACAAACACATTCTAATAAGGGAACCACCTTAAGGGTATGGTAGACAGCAATTTTCATTATCATATATTATTATATTTGTATCAGATATTATTTTTCTTTTTTCTTTCTACACATAAACTGTGACTTAATTTAGTTCTTGCGAAATTGTTTTATCCATCATAGTTTATGCATAATGACTTGTCAAAGTAAACATTTTTATGTAACGGTGATACGACAATAAAACTAACTTTCTTCCGAACTGATATAACTCGCGCTGAATAAAGATGTTGTAGGCGACAAGGTCTTCTATATTCCATACCTAGAGACACTGGCAAATCGCGGGAAAAGTTGATTGTTTGCTAGGCTCCAACATGCTATGTATAACATTGAAGGTTTTGCACCTCTATTGGGTATCGTTAACATGAAGCACTGTGTACCTATTCAACAAACCCAATTCGAACTGTAAAGTTTTATCAGAGAACGTGTGTGATTTGCCACAAAACTAATCACATGGGTCACGGTTAATATATTACAGTTTATTGGAGACTGTGTTAAATATTTTCGCGATTTTCCAGTGTCTCTATCCATACCGTATATGAATTCCATTTTTTTTTGACAGAGCATAAGAGAGTAGGAATATGTAAACAAACACATTATGTGTCCTTCCACAACCATGTGCTTTCCAGGTGACAATCAAAACATTACAATACTTATTAAGGTATATGATTGCATGTGTTGTGATTCCTAGACAAGTTTTTGTTTTCAATACTGTCGGCACATAATCCTACGAGGGTCTATAAAAATTAATCCAAGGTTAGACATACCAGTAGATCAAGATTAGAACTGCTTTCTATCAAAGTTGTAGGATTCCAATATGAATTGAGCAAATTTCATCTTCCTTGCTAATTATACCCAACTGTGTAGTAATAATGGTAATGTAAAATTACCTCAGATTACAGCAGTAAATAGCCTACCCTTCAGATTATCAGTTAATACAGTCATTAAAGATTTACGATGTATTGTCACCTAGGTATGCTCAAAACTGTTGTAACATTTAAGGACACTACCAAAAAAGAATAAACATGTATGGATAACTTATAGTATTTGTTACTTACGGTGTTTTATTACTACGCGACACCTAAAAAGTTAAAATGATAGTAGCTTATTCGGTTACAACAAACTGAGGTTGCAAGAGTATATGACAGTACAAGAAAACCTCTTTAAACTAATATTAAAATAAAAATAATGCATTCATGCATTAAGACTATTATTTTTCTTGTTGCTCTTAATAATAATCTTCTTACCACACACAGTACTTATAAAAACTTGTAAAAATGTTTATTGTAGACTACACAGCAAATATTTCCACTCTCACAAACCTAAATGGAAATGATATGTAAACACACAGCGTAGGCCTAAGTAATTATAATATAAACAAACATGGGTAGGCCAAACAGACAAGGTAAGTGTAAAATAAATTTGGTAATACATAATCATTAAATACGTATCACACCTTAATGACCGGGAAATACACAGCTCTTCTGGCCTTTTCTTTTGCTAATAATATGTAGGCCTAAATTGTTGCAGCTGACAGGCACAAAATCTCAGTGGACTTTGTAATAAACAGTACCATTTACTTGCTCAAAAAAACCAAAAACCAAACAAAAAACATAGAATTTTTCGTACAAAAGAATTTATTGAGCTGGTGGCTTTAAAAAATGCATATGTATGCATTACAACAAGAACCGTGTTAACCCAGGGCTGGCCACAATTCTTCCGTAATACTTTTCTATAAATTGATTACTTGTTTTTTACTTTGTAACTATTTTTTGTAGAAATGCCAAGCTTCCGGGCGGTCGTTATCAAGTCTGAACGTTTTTCCGGTTCCCTTCTTCCGTAACACGTTATAATATCCCGTCGTCGTTGGCGATTACAGGTCGGGTTTTTTAATCCTTGCATTGCTTGCAGTAAATTAAATGTACACACAAAATATTAACAAAAAAACACCATATAAGAATCACAAACAAACACGAGCACACAAGAAGCCTCACAGTTCACACTCGTAACAAGACCGTCTTTTGTTTTGGTTACCAGTACAGGACGACTGATAATGGTGCGGTTGTTAGTAAAATATTTATAGAAATAACGCAATCTGAATAGAATTAAATAGTTAACTGACTAATGCTGGAAACGGAGCGGTGTTATTATATTATATTATGATCACTTATTTTTCACGTAAACCACACACTATTTTCAACGTCGGCGATGGATGTCAACCGATTTGTTTTTCAGGGCTGCCGCTACTGCTTCAACAGGCCATACGATTACGTCCTGTTGTTTTAAATTGAATGTTATTCCGGTCCGTGTTGCAAATATCGGCAGCATTAGCTGTCAAAATACGGAATTCTTATGTGGGATGGAATATATAAACTACAAAATAAAATGTTTTTGTATTTTTAAAAACATTTTAATTTTTAATTTTTTTTATAAATTTCAGGAGTTTCTCTAAACACAAAAGTATTTTTTTTTTTGTTAGGAGACTCTGTAGCCTACAACATCGATATTCAGTGTGAATTATTTGAGGCACAGAGAAGCCAAGGGAGTTATTATTTTTGTGCAAATAGCCTTAAGGGGTATTGATCCCTACCACCTTGGACTTATCTGTTTCTTCTCGATAACTTCTGTTCCACTCGATGTATCAAAATTTTTGTCACGACAAGGCATAGATACAAACTTAATCCATTTTTTGTAATTGGTGGAACCATAATATATGCATTATTTTGCAACGGGAAACAGCTGAAAAGGAAAAATTGCATTATTTACGGGAGCGACTACAGAGGCCACAACATTAACAGAAACAATGCCATATGGATTCCAAATAGTGAATGAAACAATAAACTATGCCTTATAAGCGTGAAAAAAGTAAAAACATGTGTCTATTCCCTGATTTATAAGGAAAACCGCAAAACCGATCTGACAGGGATTAATCCCGAAGGTATGGTATGGTCGCCAAGGGCATGGGTGATAACCACACAGGTACTGACATCTAATGGAGAGAAGTTGAACCATGTACTTACACATGTATTTTGTTCGGAAGCCAATGACTATAGTATAATCTTCTTTTCTGCAAATTACGTTTATGTCACTTACCCCTCTTGGCCTCTCGGTACCTAATTTATAATCGATAATTTAGTCGGTTAGCGTCGTACTTGAAACCTGTAACTAGGGAATATTTACTTCGACAAGCCAATATGAAAAAAATAAAAAATAAATAAATGATAGACATAAAAAATTCATTGGAACTCTAAGCTTAGTCACAATTAATGTCGTAAAAATATGCGGTTGCAAATATAGAAATAAGAGCATGATAATGAAAACTGCTGTCTGCAATGGTCTCGCTCGCTGACGTAGTGACTAGCAGGAGTGTACGTGCGGCATTCCTCGTCAAGTACGCGCGTGAGGCCGGCGTGGCCGCAGCTGACCCCGAAACAATCGATAGTGTGGTGTCATGTCTCGTCAAGCACGCCGCTCACGACCTGAGGGGCGGGGCTCGCCTACGAGCTGGTATTCATTCATACATCGCCGCCATGTGCCCCTACCTGACACCGCCACGTGGTGCGGCGCCCACTCCACGTGCACTTACTTACACTCGCCAGGGTGCGGCTACAGGGGCGTCATTTAGGAGAGTGGAAAAAAAAGGGGGGAGGGGGCAAATGTCCCCCCTGGATGTAATATAAAATATATATATATATTTTTTGTGTTTTGTTATTTACATAATGCTAACTTAAGCACATAAAACTAAAGTTTTTTTATCATTAAAGTTTCTAATTTTTACGTGCTTAATTAATAAAAAATATGCAACAAGGTCACAGCCACAGAAAAAAATTTTTGCCCCCCCCCCCCCTTTTTCCCATAGAAAAACCTGAAATGACGCCGTTGGTGCGGCACTATCAACATTACATTTGAAGCGTGCTCAAATGGGAAATAACCGTAGTTTTATATTTATATGAAACTAGCAGTCCCCCGCGGCTTTGCTCGCGAGTATTATTCGCAACTGGTAATATTTACTTTAATTGAAGAACCTATTTGTTCTCAAGATTGGTACTTCTGTAGCAGGATAAGTAGCTATAGCTGTCCACGCGAAAAGCAGTCTTAAGTTTGTCCATGCCACTAACAGCGAACTCGCCTGGGCCTTATTTATAGACCTGCCAATTTGACGCTGTGGGGTGGTTACAGACACCTAAGGTAAGAGGTTAATCGAATGAAAAACATCTTATTTACCCTGTACACATCCATTGGTGACGGTGCCCTCAATTACATATTTTCAAAATATTCACTGGAACTTTATTCCTATCACAAAGTTTCAGTGGGAAAAGGTTTCACAGAAACGTATTTGGTACCGCAAACGTAATATTTGTTAGATGATATATCGTCGTTTTACTGCCAAAAGTGACCCAGTCAAAATGAGATAAAATAAAAAAAAAGCTAGGAATATGTTTATGTTGTTCACGAACAATTGCCCAAGTTTTAAGTATATTCGTCATTTCGTACTGTTGCGTCACATTATAGAAACTTACCACATTTTTGTTAATATCTACAATTTAATAGTGTTTTCAAACAAAATAACATTAATGACTTAATCCCTTATGGCAGTATACCGACGATATGTCAGGTGATGTTGTACAGGAACCTAAGTGGAATCCGAACTGCAATTTTACCCCTTTTAAAGACTACGTGTAAATTGCACTAATTCGATCTGCCTTGTAGTTTTTGTGTGTCAAAATTGAACGTTCGGACGCAGCTTTTAACGAAATTCAAGCCCAGAACCTCCCGGAATTTAGACCTGAGTACCAAACAACTGCATCACGTAACGTCGAAATAATTCATGAAAATAAAACTTTATTTAAAATAATAAATTATTTGTGTCCTGCTGGGCTCATAGAGGTTGTACAACACCACGTCTCGATAGGTTACTGTAGAGTGAAACTCATGTATAAGTTACTTCTCGCTGCTCGTACTTGCTTTTCGGTTCGTCTGCCTTGAACGTTTACAAATTTAGTTTTATTATTAATGATTAAGTTATCTTATAAAGTGAAAAGAAACTAACGTATAATTTTTAAATACTTACGTAAGCATCACTCTGATGCGAACAACACCTCGATATCTCTACTGGTTAGATGGATATCATGAGTTGATGGAATACAAATTTTTGTGCTTTTTCACCCTTTTGGGTGTCGAATTTCGAAATATTTTAAATTCACATCTTAAACATTTGTATAAGTATCCAATTGAAGTGCAAATCACGACGTTCATTAGAATAAAAATAGATTATTCATTTTAAAAAAACACATATGACCACTGCACAGTATTGAGAAATCGAATTTCGAAAAATCTTAAAACCGTTTTGCGATAATTTCTGTAATCATCATCCTGAAGCAAATATTAATTGTATATCTCGACGGGTTCGATAAATATCGAGGATTTATCTAAAACACATGCATGGTCTTTTCACCACCTTAGAGAGTAAATTTCGAAAAACCCTTGAATCACGTTTTAGAATACTTTATTGGTATCTCGTGGACGTAAAAAACACAACATTAACCCGCTAGGTTCAAGATATATTGACGATTAATTGAAAACGCTTTTCACCACTTTTCACCCCTTTTCACCTCCTTAGGTGGCGAATTTCGAAAATTCCTGAAATTGATTTTTAGGTATTTGAGTAAGCATCAACCCTAAACAAACATCACGCCGCTACATAAAAAGCTATTGGATCGATATATATCGAATGTGAGTCGAAAATTCATACTACCCCTTTTTTAACCAGTTTAGGGCCGAATTCGGAAAATATATTTTAAATGGTACTTGGAATATTTACAAAAGCACCAATTTAAAGCAAAGAGTACTTCGATATCTCGAGTGATTCGAAAGATATGGATGGATAATCGAAAACGCATTTCACGTATTTCACCCCCTTAAATAAAGAATTTCGAAACGTCTTTGAGTAATGTCATAGGCATTTGTAAAAGTAACCAATTAAAGTTAAAATAACAACGATAGCCAATTGTGTTTCAAAGATATAGACGATTAATAAAAAACACATTTTGCCCCTCTTTACTGCCTGGGGGTCGAATTAAAAAAAAAACCTAAAACTGATTTTTGGGTATTTACGTAAGCAATATTTTGAAGTGAATATCAACTCTCTGTCCCGAAGTGTTCGATAGATATCGATAGTTGATTGGAAACACATTTAAGGTCTTTTCACCCCCTTAAATGTTGAATTTCGAAAAATTCTTAAATTGGCTAATATTAATTTTTACGAGTGTCCTATTAAAGTAAAAATCATTATGATAGGCCGTCGGGTTCGAGCTCTATCGACGTTTCTTCGGAAACACATTTCACCCCTTTTCACCCCCTCAGAACTCGAATTTTAAAAAAATCCCTTCTTAGTGCTCGCCTACGACCTGAGGGGAACCCCCACAAAAAATTTCTCGATTCTAGGTCCAGGGGTTTGGGCTGGATTTTGATATGTCAGTCAGTCAGTCAGTCAATCAGTCAGCTTTCATTTTTGTATATAGAGATTGTGTTGCTTTTGTATAAGCCTGCGTTACTTGTAATTACGTTCTCCTATTATGATAAAAAAAATTACCTCGTCAGTTTTGCCATAGTGTCACTTCTAAGTCAAAATTTGGCTTTTTTCTAATGCCTGACTTCCATTGCAAACAAAACTGCAGCGTGCTGGCAGAATTTTTTTTTAGAAACATTTAATCGTGTTTCTTAGGTATATTTTTACGAAAAGAACAAACACTTCAAAAGATGTTGGAATTGTGGTTTCTAAACATCTAGTTAATTAAAAATATTTCGGAGGCCACTAAAAATGGCTGAAAACAGCTTTTCCGATCTATTATTCCTAAACAGCTACTCACCGGATTTGTGTGAAACTACGACAGAAAAGTGTATTGGACTTTCCACCAATATAAAAAGATGGGGTCACAACTGAAAGTGTCAGTCAGACGAGTGATCTGTGATACCACTACATAACGTTTCAGTGTCGTGCGTAGAGGCGATATCGCACCATATGAGCCTGTCAGCATCGTCCTTGGCGCCGTGCCTCACTCACACAAGCACACGGCTACAAGGCGGGAGCATTAAGAAGGCGTGGTATATATTTCAACCCTGAAAGCATTAATCAATAACTGTAGGTTTCTTGAAGCCAATTTGCGAAAATTATTCAACAGCAATCCTAGGCAATAGTTTTAGCCAACGTTTTAAACAAAATTATTTACAATGTTACGAACTTCTGAAGCACAATCTCTGACGTCGGAAGCTCGTGCATGTAACAGCGGCGCAGAAGATCACGCATAAGGAATTAGTAATTTTGAATAAATATGTACTCATAAAGTTGGCAAATACCATTATCTAGGATTATCATTGAGAATTTTATACATAATGGCTTCGAAAAAAGCGTAGAAGTCAATTAATGTTTTCAGCGTTTATTTATCTACCAAGCACTCTTAAGCGGTGAACGTACTATTTTATTTACGGAAAGTACGTAATAAATTCCAGAGCATGTTTCTCTATTATAGTTTTCCTACTACGATCGGTATTTATCGCGGGAAAGCAGTTTTTTTTAGCCATTTTGAGGGTATTTCTAAGCACGAGATTATAGAAGGATAGTTTTAAATGCGTTTTGTTTAGACAAAGATACCAAACTCACGATTAGCAGTATTGCTTTAGAATAAACTTTCACCTAACACGCTGCATGCGTCGGGTTCCTGTTAATGTGCTGCCAGAAAATAAGACGTATTTCTCACGCCTCTAGCAACGGGCGCAGCTGGCACGCTGGACTTACACAACTGGCGCTGCTCGTGAAGACTGGAACTGTTCTCTCACAGCATCCATTGTGACTGCCTGAGGTTATTTATGCGCCAACACGGCCTGGGAACACGCGGACGCTAACGGCCCTTTGCCACGATGTAATGACTTGTACAAGAACTGTTGGAATCTTGCGCGACGCTTGAAAAGGTAACTTCCATGGAAGGTTGTGTGGATGGTTCTATGGAATATCCTTCTACACGATACTTGCTGCACCACAAGTAAACACAAGACTAGTGTTTGTTCAGTATTTTTATGGATGTCCTGTGGTCATCATCTGGTTTATTGAAGTCGTTAGATTTATTCGTTATACGGACTATAGCTTGTGAAAATGGGTGGTAGAAGTATCGTAAAACTGTGTACTGTAGTGAATTTCTTCGGCAACGAAAGAAAATTGATTTAAAAGAGTGAAGTCGCCTGCACGTCGAGCCATGTACGATTCATGGTACACAGCCCCAAAAAACGTTTTATGTCCTGTGGATGCAAATATGAAGGATAAATCGTAGACAGTTGAGGTATGAAAACTGTTAAATTGTTTCAGTACGTGTACGAGTGTATAATGTCGCAAGCCTACATTGTCAATGTCAAATTATTTGACTAGTGTATCGTAGCCTAACCTGCTTGCGAGACCTGTACGTTGTAGGCTCGTTTATTGTTCTGCGTAGGTTTTTGTAGGGATGTAACTGTTGCTACAGTAAAAATATCGGGGCTTGTATTTAACAGTGCTTTTCATTAATAACCACGAATGAGAAACTTGCATTGAGACATTTGATAAAAAGTATAAAACACTTAGAAAATTTTATGTGGAAAACTTTATTGTATTATAATCTTAACATAGGCCTGTATGTAAGTAGAATTTAGGCCTATTAATAGATATGTCATTACTGATTATAGAATGTACAGTTTGAAGTATCACTGTTTGTATAAATTTTTATGAATTTTTCCTGTGTTTTCTTAGGATTTTTATGTGTTTTTTTGAGTTAGAATTCAAACTGCTTTTACTTAAATGGAATAATGAAACTGTCTTAGCTCTTAATATACGGTACTGTGTATAAATTTTTTTATACAGAAGTAATAATAGAGAAACATTAAGAATTACCTATTACTGTCTCAGTGTATGGTTTGACAGCAACACTACAGTATAAATATTTGTGGTGGTATTGATTAGGCCTACTTCTGTAATGTTCATGTGATAGTTTCATTAGAAAATCATTTACATTCCCACACAGCTCTGCGAGCCTACAACGTACAGGTCCTTTAAGCAAGCTAGGTTATTGTTAAGCACTAGTTGTACTATTTGGCTAAAAAAAAAAAATAGTTTGACATTATACATTTACACAGTTACTGAAAGAATGAGACAGTGTTCATATCTCGACTGTATGTGGTTTATCTTAAATGCATCTACGGTACACAACTTATTTTTGGGGCTTTAGATCACTGAGCACGTTGGCCAGAGTCGAAGGCATATTCCCATTTGAAAACCAAATTTCTATCAATATTGAAGAAATCTAGTATAATGTACAGTTTTATAAATCTTCTACCTGCCATCATCGTAAAGTATGTGTCTTCATATTGTATTAATAAAACGATTTCAGAAATCTTGAGGGCAATGTAAAAAATATATAGAATAAAATAATACTAGTAAAAATAAATTACAATTCCTGTACCTTTTCCAGTATAATACCATCTTCAGCGACATTTACTTAAATGGGTAATGTACTTTCAGACAAAAACTTATCATGTAGGATGCAGTTACACTACTAACATTATACCTATGAGTGTGAAAATACAAATCTGAGCCATAGCCTGCTGTATATTATTAATACATTCGACTTCCAATAACTAGCGTAAGGTAGGCGGGTGGGTGGAAGGAACAAGTTGCAGAATGACTGATGGGAAGCCAGTGGTGAGTAGAGAGGTATACAGATGTGATGGACAGGAGATAGTGGAAACCTCAGAATATTAGTAACTAGGGGTTATGATGCAGGCTGATCTAAGGGGTACAAGGCAGGTGGACAGAGTGGTTAAGAAGGGAAGGAGGGCTTTAGGACTGCTGGGAAGGATATTGAAGGGAGTTAGTGTTGAAGAGAAAGGCATACTATTGCACGATGGTTAGTTCAGTATTGTAATATGCTGCCGCGGAGTGGGATTCGTACATGGAGATGGAGGTACAAGTGCTGGAGAAGGTGCACAGAAGGGCAGCGAGATGGGTGATGAATAAGTGAAAAAGGCAGGGCCAGGCTGGTGAGGAGGAAAGGAACTTTAGGCCTGGCGAGATGATAAGAAATTGGGATGGAAACGGTTGAGGGACAGGAGGAGAATGGAAAGACTGGTCAGGTTGTATAAGGTGATGAACCAGGAGGGGGAATGGGGCGGTTAGTCTGCAAGCCAAGGGAACTTTTAAGGAAAAAGGAAACAACAGTGAGAAGATTCAGAGGGTGTGGAGGAGAACAAATAGGGGTAGACAGTCAGTGCTGGTGAGGGCGGTGAGTGAGTGGAATGCACTGCGGGAGAAGTTAGAGACGGAGAGGGGGTTGGAAGGTTTAGGAAGGGACTGGAGGTTTGGCACAGTGGGGTGGGGAGAAATCTGTTCGCCACCGGGCATTAGCCTAATTGCTTATTATTATTATTAAATTTGTGGACTGAATAAAGCAAAATGAAAATAAATGTAAGAAAGACAAAGACTGTTTGGTTTACGAGGAAGAGGGTTGGGAGTACATTCATACAGATATAGGAAGCTTCAGAATAAAAGTACCTAGGCATATAGTTACAGAGTGACGTAGGGTGAATAAGGCAGATTGATGTCTAAAAGGAGAAGTACTCTAGGAATGCTAGGAAGGGTATTAAAGGGAGTTGATAGTGCAGTGAAAAAAATTAATGTATTACAATATTACGGTCAATATTCCAGTATGCAGCTGCAAAATGGTACTTGTACATGGAATTGGACATGCGGGAGCTGGAGGAGGTACAAACACGAGCAACAAAGTGGGAGAAAGATGAAAGGCAAGGGCAGGCACGTGAGGACACAGGGAACTTTCGGCAATCAGTCATGTTGAAGGAACTTGGGTGAAACTCACTGAAGAAAAGGAGAAGTTTGGGATAGCTGGTCAGGATGTACAAGGTGGGGAATGGAGGGGGAGGTTGAGGCAAGTTATGCTGCCTATTAGCTAAGGCAGATAATATAGGAGGAACTAATAGTGAGAAGATGAGGTGCAGAACAGAGTAGGGTAGGCAGTCTACGCTTAGGTCAGTGAGGAAGTGTAATTTGCTTTTGGAAGAGCTGAGGATGAGAAGGGTTGAAAAGTTTAGTAGAGGTTTGTTAGGTAACTGTATAAATATGTTACAGTTTGCCACTGGTTGGTTACACAATAGCAAGTTTAAAATATTTATTTATTATAATAACTGTGACATGATAGCAGGGTCATCGCCATGGAGAGGGAAGTTGTGGTATTGAAAGTGTAGGCCTACACTTGCCCTAAACTGTGTATCTTGGTGAACGTCTATTAAACTACATTTCTGGGGCTAAATAACTGGGGAGGAAAATATTCTGATATAATGCAACGTATTTACATAGAGTAAATTTTACTCTGTAACTTAGCCTACTTGTCGAGATGCACTGTACGATATAGTACTACTCCCGACTTTGCTATAAACAACACTTGTAAGCCAAGGCAGTTAGGTTAAGTATCAATCATTTATTATCAAAAGAATGCACATTATTTATTTTCTATGTCCACGATGTCTTTGTATTACTTTCTTCCGGAAAGTGATAGAATTCACAACTTTCAAAATTCATTATACTGATTAGTCAGGCGCAAATAACACATCTCTCAGAGAAACGAGTTTTATATTTCAATCCTCACAGTCGTCCCAGGACGTATTCTCGAATTGCTTCTCGTATATTTGTAAAATATGATAAGTTACACTTTTTGTGTTCTATAAACACGGAAATTTTAAAATATTATTTTCGCATAATGTTGTAATTGCTTCCACCGACTTCTTTGTTTATATTTTCTAAACATTGCCTGAACTAGCGGCGCGGGTCAATTATTTCCTTATAATATATAGGGGGTGTTTCAACTCCCTCCGCCAAACCCCTCTTGGGTGCACCGCTGAGACGGTCAATTATTTCCTTATAATATATGGGGGGTGTTT
>PNEQ01028051.1:0-14650 GCA_003012365.1 Medauroidea extradentata
ACACACACACACACACACACACACACACACACATATATATATTTAAATGTATTCCTTTCACAAGTGTTTCTCATTTTTTTTTGTCTGATGGAAAAAGTCTACTGATTCGAAACCTTCCTTCGTGTATACAAATATACCGAAGATTAGTTTATCGTTCAATCGAAGATGAGATAATAATATAGTCCTGACAGGGGTTTGAACCCAGGACCATTAGGTCAAATTCCAAACTGAGCTACCGGGATGATCGCGTATCACATGTTTACTTAGTTGTGAATATAACAATAGATACAGTTTTTTTAATCACTTTGTTACTTACTAGTGTACACATGTGAGATTGAGCTGACAGTAGTTTTATCTGCTTATTTTAGGTTAGCACAAACCTAACTCTGATTAGATTATGACTGGTAGAATCTTCGAGCATATAAAGGGATTTCGGATCGAAGACTTGTCATCTGTATCAGTGGCCACCATTCAGCCGGGAGTGTTCACTGGAAATCATGTGCATACTTCTCTGAAACAGTGTTGCTACTGTGGGAATTCATTTTGTACACACTCAAATGCTTGTCGCCATGAACAACGTCATTGTATGTATAGTGTATCGTACAAGACTTACCTGTGTGATAACTGTGATGAAGTGTTTACTCGCAATGATGTCTTGACTAGACACAGAAAAACATGCAAAGGAAAGGTTTCTCGTAGGGGTGTGCGATATGTCGACATGTCGAAGTCGACATCGACATGTAACAATCTGATAATATTTTCGATATGTTGATGTCGATACGTGTCGAAGTCGACATGTGTCGGGGTCGACATGTGTCGAGGGTCGACATGTGTTTTCGCTTTCAGCACACGCGTGGGCTGGGACCTGGGAACTGACGCCAAGAAGGTATCCCACACATTTTTCCTAATCGAAGTAAGGCGGGTCCATTCCAGTCCACGTGTTCGCGGTCTCTTGCTGCTTAAGTTTCATCTTTGTCCTCGCATCGCGTCGCGTGTAATGAGCTACGTTCGGTTTAATTCAGCGTTGTACCACTAACTTATAGCATAATTTTTATTGAAAGTTACAAATATTTTCTGTGACGTTCATATCGTCATGACGGATGAAAGTCATGAGACGAACGTTGTTTGTGTTGATGTAAACGATTGTGAGATCATACATGAGCCTACCGCTACCGGCGCAAGTCCGTATTAGAACTTTATCATAATATTTAAAAGATCAAAAGGCCCACGTATTAGAAGCTGAAAAACTACGGAGCTGTAAAGTTGACTTTGAAGCGCGCATCAAATGCCGCGATGCCATTACGAGCAACTAAGTTCAGTGAAGGTCGCAATCTGAGTTTCACATACATGTGGTTAGTAACTTTTGAAGTACGGCAGTCTGAAAAGCACGTTTTTACCCATGTTGGAGGGCTTAGAAACAGTGTTTTTAATGAGTATGGTGTCTTAATAATAAGGTTCCGACCTTGTCTGATGTTTGTTGTCTTTTAGTATGTTAGTACAATGGGCACATGTGGAATACTTCATAGAAAAATCCAGTTTATGGACACACTGCAATGCATTTGAAGCGTGAGATAGGCGGGAGCCTTAAGAGGAATACCGCTAGCATAAAATCGCATCTCAAATCGAAACATCCGCTCAGTTTATTTCAAATTTCATGTAATCGTAGAAATGAGGACACAAATTTCACCATTTCACAAGAACCTGGTCCATCTATAAGGTATTTCAACTGAACTGAAAATATGTTATTAAAAATATTTTTTTTTTATTTAGCTTTTCTGACAGATCATTTATATTATAAGAATAAACATGAAAATACGTTTTTTTATAAATTCATGTTGTGAGCAAGCTAAGATAGTTGTTGCTGTTAGTGTTTCAAGCGGAAAGGAACGAAAACCTGCGAGCTAATTGCTAATTTTAAGGCTGCTAACTGTGCACATGTAATGTTTCATTTTTAGCTTATAAAATGTAATGTGAAGTGAAAGTGAAAATTTGAGACTCCCTTTCTTTCAGTTTGAGGAAATTTTATAACTGTACTTTAATACCAGCATTTTTGTTTTTGCCTTCTCTTAGACCTGTAACAGTAAATTAATAAATTGCATAAGATTTATGACTGCTTGTAAAATTTAAATCAAGCAGTTCGCACTATACGCTTAAAATAGGCTTGCAAGTACAAATGAAATTTAACCTCATAAATTTGGTATAACAGTAAAATACCTACTGGTCATGGGTAATGTTAATATTTGATGTTCATACTAACTGCACGGTTTTGCCCGCTACTATTTTTTCTTAAAATTGACATCTTAATTTTATTCTTAAAATAGAAAAAGAAGCAGGACACATTACCTAATACGTAACTGTGTATCATATTATGATAATCATTGTCGTGGCGTTGTCTGCAATTATTTTATTTTCAAGTGTTTTGGTAAACCAAACGAAATAGTGGGAAGCTGTGTCTAACTTGTGCGTACCCTACTATAGATATCCTGCTGTGGCTTCGCACACTTTTTAAATTAAATACATTATGGAATTCTTCAAACAAAAAAGAAAATAAGACACAGTCCTTAATGCAGTAAAACCCCTCCAAAGCAGAACCCGGCAACATCCAGATGTATTTTATTTTTCCCTCGTTTGGGCAGCTTTCCTTTTTATACAGGTGTGTAGCAGGCAAAAAAAAAAATATCTTATTTTTATGTTTTCAAAAATTTTTTTTAGTTGCGATATAAAACTTTATAATAACCTAGATGAACAAAATCGGACCAAAACATCTTTGCCGCAACTCTATTTGAAATAATATTTGAAAACAAAACGGAATGAAAGTGTGACACCCCAACTGTTATTCGATCTATTTTGAGTCTAGTGTCGGCGCTGGCTTTAGTCAGATGTCACTAAATGTGTGCAGATAAAAGTAATTCCAGTGGGATACTCTTTCATAATAATCTTTGTTTTATCAGTAGAAAATTAAATTACATTGCCCCTGGACTGTATCACATCCAGTCAAATGTTTATGATATTTGAGACGTCTGATACACCGCCGCCGAGCATTCTGCAAAAGATAAGTGAACCGCCGTACGCGGTAACTAACACACGTAATGTATTCGATACGAACAGTTTCTCTAAACAAAATTATACACATGGTACGTATGTGATAGCGAGCAACTGGAAGATACTGTTACATGAAATCAAAATACAAGTTTCTGAGCTCATTTGGGATGGAACTCTTATTAGTTAAAAATGAAATAGTTGATTTTAAATATTTGTTTACTCTCAATCAAAATGCATATAAAATACACGGGATAACAACGATTATGCAATCATTAAAATCACCAATGGAACAATAATTAGCCCTGAAAATTATGCAAAAGAAGCATTTGTCACGAATTAAAATCTACAAATTACAACAAGAGTTTAGTGAACTACCCAATTAACAATCTTTAAGAAATTAACAATATACGACGTTAATACTCCGAGGTGGTGGTTGAATTATTTCTCCCTAGGTCATATTGACTTGACTCTTTGAGAGCTCAGTAACATTTTCCTTCTCTCGCACCCAAAAAATTCTGATTTTGATTTTTAGATATATACATAAACTTCATTTTAAAACAAAACTGCTTAAGGAGACTCGGATCATTTAGGGGAAACAAGTGTTATTTTTAAACGGTTTTCAAATTCGAATTTCGACAAATCTTGAATTAATATTTAGATATTTAAGTAAGCTTTATTTTAAAGCGAAATCCACCTCGATATCTGACCAGGTTTAGTAGATACGGAAGATTAATGGAAAACATATTTTTATTTTTTAAACAGCTTTTGAGTTTGAATTTCTTAAATGCCTGAAAATTGTTTTGAAGTATTTATACAAGCATAATTTTGAAGTGAAAATCACCTTGATATCTCAACTGGTTTAAGAGGAATCCAAGATTAATTAAAACACATTTAATGGTTTTCACCCCTTAATTTCCGAATTTCAAAAAAACTAAAAATTTGCCAACAAAAATTTCTTTGGACAATATTTTGAAGTAAATAAAGTAACGGTAGCTCTTCAGATTGAGATGTCTGGGATTCGCTGAAAACGGATTCCACCCCTTTTCACCACTTTACTTATCAAATTTCGAAAAATCCCCTATTAATGGGTGCCTACAAGGTAAGGGGAAACTGCCCTCAAACTTTCATGTTATTAGGTCTAGTAGTTAGGGCTGTGTGTTAATGTGTGAGTGAATGAGTGCGTGGTACACTTAATTTTATGTATACATGGAATAAAATAATGTTTTTCGTAATAATAAATAACATGCTAATCTGTACAGAGAAATGTAGATAGATAAAAAGTGTGTTTTGCCATTTTAGGGTATTATTATGTTTGTATAAATGTGGTAGAACGAAACAACCATTCAGACGTTTTCTGTTTCTGAGGTGTATGCTCTTTCGACAGATAAACGCAACGGCTTTTAGTAGTTTGGAATTAAATGTTTACTTTAACAAGTAAACTTATTTATAACAACTAAGCGTTATACGCTACTCTGTAAAAAAAAAGTGAAAATTTACACGTACAAATGTTTGATAATTTTACAAATTTGTACATGTAGTCATGTAGACAACTACCGAATTTAGAAATCCAAAGATTACTATAAACTCGAGATTAAACTACACAGACGTACATATATTTACCAGAAATTTTATGTTAAATTACACTTTCAAATATACGTACAAAGAAATTAAGTAACATTACTAGTTATTTTTTGTTTTATTACTGTACTGTCATTGTATCAACACATCGTTATCATTGCAAAAATACGTATTTCAACGTACAATTTTACAATGACTGTCATGAATATTTACTAGGTGCAACACGATGATCAAAGCTGAACATCCTGTCATATATAATACTATTCTAACGTCAGCAAAGCAAATGGTCGGACCTCGCAGTGTCGCTCATCAACAAGCAGTTTATAGGCTTGGTAAACTGAATATAAATATAATGCTTTCCTGAGCAACATTTTTAACTCATACATTCCAGCTTCGATGTTTTGTTCGTTACCCGAAATACTAATAACAATTTACGAAGCATCATGGCAGGGCTGTGGATATAATAAAATGTATGGCAATATTTACTTGTTCGACACGCGGGGAAATAATCAAAATGGCGTCGAAATCGACATGATGTCAAAATCGACATGGTGTCGAAATCGACATGGTGTCGAAATCGACATGGTGTCGAAATCGACATGGTGTCGAAATCGAAATGGTGTCAAAATCGACATGTCGAACTTTTATCGACATCTGGCTCATGTCGAATGTCGATATCAAATTTTGGATGTCGCACAGCCCTAGTTTCTCGTTCATCGGGATGTGAATGCAAGTACTGCGGTAAACTGTTATCTAGAATCTGTGCTCTATGCATAGACGAAGTAAGCAACTGTAGTGCTTTATATGCGAATAAACAAGGATTAAACATTCACGTCAGAAACTGTACTTAAAAAATAACTACAATATAGGTGACTGTAGAATATGTCTATTGAGATACTATAAATTTGTATGTTTTCTTCAGAACTGAAATAAAATCGTAACGTGCCAGTCAATAGACTCCTGGGTTGATAATTTATTTTCACTTGTAATATTTAATTACTCTGGAGAAAACTTCTCACAGTAGAGTGTTTTTATAGAAAAAAAGTAAGATGGAAGTTATTTTTGGTAAGATTTAGTTGAACTATACATACATGAAAACTCGTTCACTTTAAGACTACACTGTACATGATGGGATTATAACTTAAATACAAAAATGCCAAGCAAGCAGTGTTAAGAAGTAACGTGGGACTCTGTTTTGAATGTTTAAAATAATGAAAATTTTACTGATAAATATGACTACAACTGGTTTATTAAAATCAATATGTTACAAAATGTATAGGCCTAAATTTTAAGCTTTAGGTTTGACAAAGGAAGTGGTGACTAGCTGATTTTTTTTATTCTTCTTCTTGGTCTTGGAGTTGGTTCTTATGATAGAGTCTTCCATGTTTTGCTAGTGATAAGTACCTGTATTATTTTTTCACTAGAATACATTAAAGGTGAACATTAGGTTTATTCGAGAGTACATTATCATGGTGTGATTATGTTGAAACTAATGGTGTCAGCATTCCTAGTTATGAAATGAAACCCTGCAGATAACTTTAGTCACAGAGCACCATATTTGAGACCATCTTATAAGATATAGTTCTTTAGGTAGCTACCTGCTCGCTCACGGAGGTAACAACTGAAATAAACATATGAAGTGTTGTCGTATGTTATAATCACAAAAATATTGAGCTTGGATTATATCTATCCTGTAAAGAAGAATGAATTTTCTGAAAATCATAAGGGCTGTGTGGTCTGGAGTGCTGTTCTACTGGTACAATATGAGTGATGGTTTTTTATGAAATATTAAGAATTACTTAATTGTATGTTAGCTGTCAAGGGAATAATGTAGGCCTAATGAGATAAGATGGTATAAAGGGATGGAATTAACTATTTTATTTTTTATTTGATAGCCTAATGTTTCATTTCATTGAGGTTTTGTAGAACTACATACCTGCAATAATTATTTGGCTTAGATAGTGACAGGGACGTTTTGCATTGCTGGAAGGATATTTCTTTATTACTCATGTGGTACACACGTAAAGTCGATATAAAGTATGAACATACACTGTTGTGTGTGTGTATTCATGTATTAACTTGCTCAGATGAATCGTGTGTGTGTGTGTGTGTTTGTAGATATGTTTGAGTTTGAACTTGTTCTGCTGGGTATGTGTATGTGTGAAGTTATATCCGTGAATGAACTTGCTCTGCATGTGAGTTTGTGTGTGAGTATAATAAAAGTTTGTATGGCCGAGCTGATATACGGCAAAAGATATTATGGTTAGAAAGTATTTTCTTTGAAGATTAGTATTGGGTATCCAGGTGTAGTATGTATGGCGCATATACTAGTATATGTATTTACGAAAATGTTAGATTTAATTCATAAAATTTATATCTTTTATAATATAAGCTAAAATATTTTGGCATGGTATGTATAGTGAGATATTGTCAGAGTATTAATAAATGGTAGTGTCTTTCAGGATGGTGGAAATAGGAGATAATGTTGATGTGCACGAGCAAAAATTATTTGTGTACCTTAACGGAGATAAGTGACAGATCGGACCTTCAGAATATATGAATGAGTGCCTTGACAGCATCAGATTTTTCTTAGGTAGTGTAATGATTCTAAGTCATGGAATGTTGATTATTATGGAAAATGATTATGACCATTATTTATAAAAAACCTAGTGATATACATTAAGTGCGTTTGTCTAGTCATGACAGGAATTCAGATTCAAAAACGGTTACGTTCATAGTAATTATGTGACTTCGGAAATAAATGATCAAATGTTACATGGAGATTGGTTTGGTTCGAGATGTATTTAATTTGTTTTTACATGTGTTTCAATAATATGTTCCAATGGTGTCTTGTGTGTATTGCCTGACTGAGTAATATGTCTGGTGTAGTACAAGTGAGTAATGAAGGGGTGCATTTGACTAGAAGAAAATTGGGTTTTGTTTGATGGATGAGAACGTAAGTCTTGGAAAAGTTTAGCGAAGAATTAATATCGGCTATGTTTTGAGTGACATGTATATACTGGAGATGATACCATATATAGCATGTGCCAGCTATTGTTATTTGGTATAAGAGGGACGGCTTTTGGTTGTGTTAAGTTATATGATTGAAAGGTGCAGTTTATATATTTGTGTGGTACGGCTATCCGATTTAACATTGGGAATATGTGTTGATATTTACTTAACGTAAAGAATCAAATAGTTTACTATGTGGCCTGCTACTATGTGCTGAGATAATATTGAAGTGAATGTTATGTATGGATGATAAAATGCTTTAAGAAGTATGGTTTTTTTTATGCATACAGATCTAAAATGATAAGCTGATTGTAGCTTTGACCTATCTTGATAATTTAGTAGGTAGTGTGTAAAACAAATATTACAAGTGACACTGGATTATGGTGCTAAGTAGCGCTTTACAGTAGGATAGATAGTATGTAATATTTGACTGATAGGTCTAGATGGTTACATAAAAGATTGAAGACGAAGCTAAGTATAAGTATTGCGGCTATGTGTACTGATAACTGCATGGAAGGTATGTTAGTTCGACATGATTTCGAGCAGAAACTTAATTTTGGATGTGTTCTTTAATGCTTCGTATTTTTTTATTGTTTGCCACATCCAAAATCGGAACATGAGTTAAAGGTGAATGTGTAGGTAGTAAAAATAATTATGAATAATAATGATATTTATAAAGTAGAAGGTAAGTTAAAAACAGAAGTGTTGAACTTGTGATTAAGAAAAGACATCACAGGAGGAAAATGTCTTATGCTGTATGAAATACAACGGTTTCGTATCAGTGGTCTAAGTGTGCGACGATAGTCTTAACACAGACAAGACTTTTGTTGAATTTGAAGACCAGTTAGCTAGAAAGACAAGTTTGGATTTCTAGTGTTGCAAAAGACTGCATCCTACATAAGGGGCGGTATAGAAGAGGTTTAGATCAGTTTATCGTACGTGCCCGACCATGAGTCATGCTACATATCAGCCCTCATGGACCGACACGTAGTTAGGGTTTGGAGAAGGTACAGAGGTCTCCTGACCCACTGCAAGCACTCCGATCTTCTTCTGCTTCACTGTAGCGTATCGTGAAAAAACTTACACTGTTCCAGGAATTGACTCAGGGGTCTTCTATCACAGCTTTTTTAACTGGCCTGTAACCTAGAGACTTGCTTCACATGCTCTCGATTCGGAGGAAGATTATTTGTAAATGTGTCTGCTTCTTTCTTTTGCCTAATGTAACAAGACTGTGTTCACATTCCCTAATATGTGATGTTATGCCATTTATTTTGCATTTTGGATGTTAATGAACCCTCAAAGCAATGTGGCAATGTGGTGTACAACAGAAAGAGCACATGTGTAAATAATTATAAAAATTTTCTTAGTTTTAGTATGGACAGTTTAGTTACCTTTTCATGAAACAATGTGAACCTTCAATATTAAACATGTGTTTGTCACAGAAATCGAGTTTGAATTTATTGGCGAAAAACAGTTTTTTGTGTTTTTCTCAAAATGTGGTAGTTGTTACATGTGTCGTTTAAAAAATAACTGATTCAATTTTGGATGCACTGGTTATATTGTTGTATTTTACAATATTTATTTTGTTTAGTTTAATGCAAACTATATCATGGCCAGAATAAGGGAACATAGTAAGATCAGTAAATATACTATGGTAGTTCTGTTGATATTAGTGAATATATTAGCTAAATATGAAAACATTCTAGTTGGTATAGAGTTTGTACAGTAATAATCATACCTATTGTCTGAGAAGATTTTTCAGTTCAATAACTCTGTGTTTTGTTTTTGTTACATCAGAAGTTGAATTTATGTTTCCACCTATAATGACTTTGTACTTTTTCTATATAGGCTTATTAAAAAATTATAAGGTCATCAACATTTTCTAAAAAAAATAACCTGGATTGCCATTTGAAGACCTATATACAGCCACAATAATTAGAAGAAAAGCATCTATAACTGTTCCAGTTACTTCATAATCCAATTCAGTACAAAGAAACCTGATATCCATAATCCTACAATCAGGGATCACATTCTTGTTTATATAAATAGCAACCCCCCCATGAATATACTATTTCCTGTCAAAACTATTTACTAGTCTATACTTTTATTTAGTCTGTCTCACATAAGAATTACAGATTTTGACGGTTCTGAAGACTATTATGATGTGTACAAATTTATACTGAAAAAGAAAAGGAAAACACTGCTTATTCTATGGCAACAGCTGTTAAAAGGAATCTGAGCACAACCACAGAATAAATAAGTAAGTTAGTAATAGAAGCGACAAGAAAAGCTTTTTCATTGTTACTATCATACTAGTTTTTGGGACGTACAGGAATGTAAACGATACCCCGTGGATTGGAGACATTGATTGGTTTATATAACCACTTGTAGTGCTTGAGATACCTACTGTAATTAGTTTGTATATTAACTAAATATTTAGAAATAATAAACATGATGATTCAAGGTTCAACATGAGATAATAACTAACTCAGTTAGAAGCTACGTAATGGAGCTTTTTAACCATTGTTTTTGTACCAGCTCTCGGGGTGTACGTGAAAGTAAACAAATCCATATGAGATTTGAGACATTGGTTTAAAGAACCCGCTTATAGGCTATTTCAAGAAATACTGTTATTTGTTTGTATATTTACATTTAGAAATGGTAAATGTGATGTTACTTACGTGCCAATTTCTCCACATATTATAAAATGGGCCGTACTAAACTACAGCCTAACCAAACTTCTACGAACTCCGACATAGAGAAAATAAGTACCATAAATATCATGTTTTGTCGCTTCTGTTGCTACTTATTTATTCTGTGACACAACTGTAAAAAATTGAATTTGTACATGAGGTGGACTATAAATCGATATACATCCTTAGTGGCTGAACATGTAGAGACCAAGCCCAGTGGTTCTGTGGAAATTAATAATTTTATGAGTTTCTTGTAGTTTAGAATTAGTCTCCTTAATATTTTGCTGCCAATACTTTTAGTGTTAAAAAAAGTCATTTTATAGTCCTCAATAAATTTCTTTCCATCGTACTGTCTGATGTCATCCTGCATGACAAACTTTACTTTTAGAAATAATGATACAGTTGCAGGGCTTATTTTAATATTTGGCTAAATGTCTTGAGAAAAAAAATACGTCTTTGTACTATTAGTGATTCCTTGGAGGAGTTAAATTTAACTTAAATGGTTTGACAGTTAAAATCTACATGTACTGTGCATAAAGTTTTTTTATTACTGTAATTACGTAATTCAATACAATTGACATTGTTTTGCAGCCCCCAAAAAAGAAGAGCACAAGAGGTCGAAAGGTGACAAAGAAGAAAGCAGACGCTGGTGACGCTGACTGTATGCCCGTGGAAGAAATGCCTCGGGAGCAGTTGGAACTGTTCGTACAAAGATTGCACAAAGAACTGAAGCGTGAGAGAGAAGAAAGACGGTTGTTTAAGATACAGAGAGATAAAATTAACTCATTCTGGGAAATTTGCTTGGATCAACTGCAAGACTGCAAGACTGAACTAAGGTAATATACATACTGTACAGGTTAATGTTTTATGCAGGGCTCAAAGATGGTCACATGTACGACTTTTGTCTTCGAGAGAACCCGGGATTTAGTTACGGCCCTGGCCATCCTGTTTTCGGTTTTCCAAGGTTTCCAAAAATCACTCCAGGCAAATGTTGGAATGTTTCCTTAACAAAGACCATTGCCAGTTTGTATTTCAGTTCCTGTTGTTATGTCAAGTTGTGTATTAACCTTGTTATCGAGAGACATAAGGTCCAATTAAAAAAAAAAAAAAACCAGTAGCGGTTGGTGTTTAAGTGCACAACTCCACACGTGAACACCCATTTTCTGTGAAGCATTTATTAAAAATACTTGGAAACATTTCTCTGCATTTTGTAATGTCAGTACAGTTTATAATGTTCGTTTCACTGATCACAAATGCATGGTGTTTTTATTCTGTACAGCAGCAAATTTGCAACCCTGTAATATGCACAACATATTTGTGTATGCTCTTTTCTTGGCCTCATTGCTTTTGCACAAGGTGAAGTAATAATGTCACCTATTATGGGTGTTTTAACAATGGAGACGTGTACAGTTTATCGTGGATATGATTCCTTCATTCGCCTCATGGTGGCAACACACATTGACATAGTGTTACATCCTGAAAACTAAAATGTCCCACTAGGTGCCATAAATTATGCTTTGTCTATTACCAGGGCAAACATGTTTTAAAAAAGTGTGGCAAGTCTCTATTTACTGGGCAAAATTGGTGAGGATATGCTTTGTTTTTTTGAAACAAGTTTCAATAATGCAGTAAGTACATTGTGTCTTCACACAGTCATTAAAATACCATTTGTGTATTACAGTAATATAATTTAAATTTGGAAGAGGCATGAAATTCTGTGTGTGTGCACAATTTAGTTCAACATAACTGTCACTCTCAAAACTTTCCATAAAGCAGTATCCCATTATATGTAATACATTATCGGACTTTCATGAACATGAACTGACAACACATTTGTGACCGATTATTTTAGATTGATTAGGTAACCTTAGCTAGTAACATTTAAAATTTTCATGTATAGTTTCTTTGAAAATTTTACAAATATGTTGGGCTAACGACAGATACTGTGTATGTTAAGCTTAGACTATTCCGTTGTTTCATACAAATTCTCTTAAAGGGAAAGAGAAATGTAATATCCTGGTTTGTTTCTGTATAGGTAGAATACTAGCTTCTGGCCATGGTTTTGCTCCCGTGGAATTTTTGAAGGAAAACTATAATTATAGCCTAGCTTAGTGTGTTAATGAGATAAATATTGAGGGCATGGCCAAAACACATTTTACGACTATTAATCCCCTAAGCATAACAATACCTCACCAGGTTTATGAGATATAGAGGATATCGGGAAAATACATTTTACTCCTTTTCGTCCCTTAGTGGCGTTGCCTACGTCGCAAGGGAAGCCATCCTTAAATTTTGATACTTCAAGTAGAAACTTAAGTCTACTGCCAGTTGCTACTATATGTGCGTAGACTATATAGTATAGCAGCAGTTTCCCCGTCGCTTAGCCTTATGCAGGATTTGAACCCAAAACTCCTACCATTGTTCCAAATAACTACACCAATATGGGTCATCATAATTCTTAAATTAAATGTTTATACAGGCCTATGTCCAAAGAAGTTCACATATCAATAAGATAGTAATAAGTAACATATTTTCTTTTAAATTATTTCTGTGTGGTAATACCTGGGTTTCATGATTTATGGAACATTTTACATCTACCCACCACCTAAATTGTCTACCTTTGTTCCTGATCATTGTTAGTTTCAGTAGTTCATAGTAACTAATGGAATCACTTTTGTTTTGTGCTGGAGGGTCTAACCAGCTGCACACATTCTCTCAGCTTGTTCCATGAAGCCTTATCCAACTTCTTGACCTCCATAATTGTTCAGAAGTGACACTCCCAAATCATGTGAGCCGACTGTTGAACAACCAGCAGTCGTGGTGCAAATGTGGTCAAAGCTCTGCCTGAACTTGCACAGTTTTTATAGTATCGCAAAATGCTTAAAATAATAGATTGACTAGGATGTACAAATTTTACAGTTGGATTTTGGGTTGAATCTTGAATTGCTGAGTATTAATAAAATTTGTTTACCTAACTGTTTCTAACAGTATACATTATTTTAAGGATACAAAATATTAAAATGTTAGTATAAATATTATCAGTTTTCACATATTTTAATTACATTGTATATCTTGATATGTTCTAGAAGACAACTGCTTTCTAAGGACTAATATTTAATACATAATTAGTACTATAGCTATATTTTTCTGTATTTATTAATTTTACATATAATTTCCAGTTCACAATATGTATTTTAAAATAGTTTTCTGGATGTCTTATAACGAGGCACTGGACACATTCATTATGTCATTGGCGATATTCAGATGTGTTTCAAATGTAGGTGCTGTTGCTAAGGGTGATGGAACAGTACACATCACTTGTCACTCCTGCTGTCACAAAGTAACTATTTTATAGTTGAATTGTATGCTGCACTTCATTCACTATGCAATTACTTTCTTCACTTGGCCTCTCTGCTAAGACATGTGAGAGTTTGTTTGCTATCTTCAGGGGTAAGTTATGGTAACTTCCTACTCTCCAAACAAAGAAGATGGATTTCATTTAGCATTTTTGAGATACAATAAGGTGTAACATGACTCAAAAAATCTTTGTTTGAGGGGAATTAGGGGAGGCATTTGCCTAAAACATTTTGAAAAAAAATATGTATAAAGTTAGTAGAGCTTGTCAGGAAATTTAAATTGTAGCAATAATGCTGTATACTGCTCACAGATCAATTTTAATGTTTTCGTTGAAGTTACAATGTACAATTTGTTTTTGTTTTATGAAAAAGCATTTGTCTTAAAGTTGAGGAGAAAGACACTTGCGAACCTCCCTCCGTCCCTGAGCTAATTGCTATGAATACAATTATTACTGTGATGAGTACCAATTTAATGAAATATCATACATGACATTCTGTGGAAGAAGAATTATGTGTTTCTTTTATTTATTTTTTAAATTGTCATGTGCTATTCATAAACATTTAAAACTGAAATTGGTGCTGATCAGATCAGGATTATCTTTGTGACTGAGCAATGCTACTTTTAGACCACATGTAAGCAAATTTTTTTTTAGTTTTGGTTAGCAGTACCTTTGATACTGACAATTGTTTTTAATATTCCCTTTTTGCTTGTTTCATAGGAGAAAAGATTATCAAATCATTGAAACTCAAGAAAAAAATTTGACTAATATTAATATGTATAAGCAGAAGGTAAAAGTACTGATGTGTGAGCATCAGAATTCTATTGCCGATTTGAAGGTACAACAAAATGTCATCAATGTCATTCCTGTCTTGTGTGATGTAATCTGTTTGTAGCTCAATGTATTCTGCATTCCTTGTATGTTGTTTAGCTGCCTCTGATATGTTTGTACATACGTACTTCTTCTCTAC
>PNEQ01028051.1:14750-49614 GCA_003012365.1 Medauroidea extradentata
TTTTTTTTTTTTTTTTTTTTTTTTTTTTTTTTTTTTTTTTTTTTTTTTTTTTTTTTTTTTAATTTAGTCTCTTCAGCAGCTCTTAGTATTTTGTAAAGTACATATGATGTAAGAAAATAAATTTTTATTGTACTTTGCAGTGTAGAATATTTTATTATTTTCGTTACTTTACTGTTGCTGGATTATGTATATATACTGTACATGTACATACATATAAATATTAAAAGTTTATTTAACATTGTAGATGATGAAAATAATTGTATGCTTATCTAGTTTTAGTGACTTTCTTCTGTAAATATTATCTATGTTTGTATAATATAGTCAAACCATGTTTTTCAAAAATACATTTTATGGAATCATAAAATTAAGTAGGAAATTGTAAAAAGATGAAAATGTTTGCTGCAAAAACAGTAAATTGAACAGGATAGGGTATTGTAGGTGTAAAATTGGTGGAAAGTCAGGGGCAGGGATGTTTAAACAGGTTCTGCAGCACAAAGAATGGACTGAAAAAGTGTTTAGTAGTGAAGTAAAATGTAATTCTGTACATAGATTGAATTTTCTCTGTTGCACCCATGCAAGTAATCAATCTATATATATATATAAATGTTATGTTGGTTTGTGTACGCTTCAAAAACTCAAAAAGTTCTGTACCGATCGAGCTGAAATTTTAGCATGTTATATATAATCTGCATCAAGGATTGTTTTCATCTAATTTGCGACCGCGGGAAAAAAAAGCGAGGAAAACACTCGCTGACAACCGCAATAGTAATGGCACAGTCACATGAGAAACAATATTCGTTCCCGATTACATTGTTCATTTACAAAAAAATTTGCATCTGATTCTGATTATTATACAATCTGAATTAAATATTCACTTAAATCAAGAAACTTTTGTGTGATCGTGTCGTGATCGAACTTCGCCTTTCACCAAATCGTAAGTAGAGGTTACATTCTATATGAAAGATGGACAGTTTTCGAGCTGCAGCTATGAGAATCACGAGAGATAGGAGAATATAAGAGCTGTGAGAGCCATACGAAGTTATAATCTCATTCCTTTCTTCTGTTCCAGTGAAAACCGAAATAATGCCTTGCAGAAAGTATTCTTTGTTTTGTTTCTCATTTCGCAACCATTCAATCACAATGTGCCACAGCGAAGCGTGGCAGGGTACAGCTATAGAGAAATAAAGATGAATTAAAAAAATAAGTTCTGCAATTAAAGTACGCTTAGCGCAGTGGACTGGACAAATCTGTTTGTATTTGATGTTTTAAAGATAAACAGTGAATATAGTATCACCATCAATTAACACGTAACTAAAAGTTAGTTACTCTTTTCTATAGTACACGCGGGCGAAGCAGCAAAGGGACAGCTAGTATGGTAATAAAAATAAGTACTGCCACCTTTTTTAAATTAAAAGAGTCCAGGACCAGTTATAATTATAAAAAAATATTTACATAATTGGTTTATTTTAACTAATAAACTTTCAGTAGCCTAGGACCTGTTAACAGTAAACATTTTCATAGATAGCTACAGTATTAGCTTAGTTGCTAAAGGAAATTTGTGGGTGCTCATGTGATACATACAAACCTAGCATGTGGTTGAATCTGTTCATGAAGGAAAAGGTGGTCCCAGATAAAAGCACCTAGAGCTGAGTGTCTTGAGGTGTTTGCTGGTGGCCACTGCTGTTTCCAGCATGCAGAGCATTAGGTGTGTACTGGATGCTCACATACCAGCCTATACAGTAGCACAACCATCATAGAGGATTCCCGACTGCAGTATCTTGAACGTGTTTGTGTGTTCAGTGCGGCTAGTTATGGTCATGCAGAACTATGTTCAGTGTGTACAGCTGCTCTAAAATTGTCTCTTGAAAGTGGAAATAAAATAATCATGAGATTTCTGGGTATCAGATATTAGATGTTCACAGTAGCCAGCTGCAATGCTTTCTGAGAAAACTCAAACCTTAGTATGTCAAATGGTGTGCAAAACACAGTCTTTTTTACTTATTTCACTCTTTCATAATTTCAGAGTAGATGTTTCTTGTTACAGTACTTGTTTCAGCTATTAAATCAAACTAGTCTGAATTTATATTGAAACAATTGTAGCAATTTTATGTTTTCTTGGTTTGTTAGTTCAAAATATGACATTGAAAATAAAATTGTAGAAAAATAATTTAAACCAGTGTATCATATGGTATTATATTTCATCAGCATAAATCACTCTGGCTTGTTGCATTCTGCACAAGTGTTGTTAAGTACATACCCCAATTATTAAATATGTACAATTATTATGTACATATTGTAAGAGTACAATGACTTTGTACTTTTGCAGGCTGAAGGTGTTATTAATGTGAAATTGGCTGAAGATGGATTTATACAGGTTTCTCATCTTCTAGCTGCAGATAATAAACATCTCCAGAGAGAATTACTAGAGGAAGAATTGACATTCCATCAGCAAGTTAAGAATTTGAAAATGGTAGGTAGTTAAAGTATATTTTAATCACTAAACTAACAGCTACTTTGTTTTACTTTTCCAGAAACAGAATTTTTTTGATGTTAAAAGTTAAACATGTATTATTGAGCTTGCACTTACCGTATTTAGTCTATAAAATGTAAGTTTGCTGGTTTTTTCTTTTATCTTCGAGCAGGAGACATAGCGGCACCATTGTGTTCTGACTTGTGGAAAAACACTGACTCTGCAACCCTGTTTACATACACTGTTCTCGGGAGAAAAATGTCGAAACCGGATAATCTTATCATGGTGGCGAGCAACTGGGAAAATCAGGAAAAGTCAGGAAATAAAAGACATCTAGATAAGTCAGGGAAAAGTCAGGGAATGATCTAAAAAACTGGAAATTCAAAGTTTAGTAAACTGACATTTCCGCAGTTGGTGCGGGTGGTATTAACACAACGTTCCATTTTCTTGGTACATATACTAATTTTAAAGTCACGTACCTTTTCTTACTGAGATTTTAGTTATGTGGAGCAGTGTGGAGTTGATGCGAGGTTCCAGTTTTTTGTCTCAAATACGAGTTTTTCTGCATTGTGTACAAGAATTTTCACCGGATACCACCAGTGTTGCTAGACTAATGGTTTCCCAGAGTGGGAAAAATCGCTCTGCCATGGTGTTTCTTGTCTACTGTTTGTCAAATTCCCTAAATTTTAATGACTTTTTAGTTAATAAAGTAAGTTCAAAACATTTTTTTTTTTTTTTTTTTTTTCAAAAGTTCATAGTAGAATACGAAGGCGTGGACTAGGCAGCATTAGATCCACAGCTCATATATGTTCTTGCCATGCGGATTTCTGATACATTCATTGTAATCATTGTTTATTGTTGACTTTGTTTGGCGTAGTTATTTTTCCTTTGATTTGTGCGAGTGTTACAATTTTTTGAACAAGTCTTAAGTCTGTGGATTTAAATTTAAGTTATACAGTAGTACCTCGTTAATCCGTGATGTGCTTATTCGGGAAACAGATAATTCGGGACAATTTTGGAATTATAAAAAATGGTGCGCATAGTATAAATTGTCAGCGTTTATAATTAGCTTCGTGTGTGCCGGCAGACAAAGACTGCAAGTCGACACAGTACTACCGCATGGCGTGGCACGGAAGAAAGGATAGGTGGCTGGCATGCGTCGAAAGGAAGGTATGAGGGGTTGAGGGGGGAATGGAATGTAATGGCCGGGGAGGAAAAGTGCGAAAGTAGGTGTGTAAGGGACTGGGAGGGCCAAGGCAGCCGATCTGACTTGTGCAGCAGAGTGGGGGAGTTTTTCCTCCTCGAATGCCAGCCCGGTAAGGCGTAAATGAGAGGGGAAGGGATTAGTTAGCCGAGGCTACCTTAAGCGTTCTGCTACGTCGTCAGACTTACCTTTGCAATTGTTCGCCGTGTTCAGAAATAAATAGTTATCGTTCGTGAACTGCAACAATGAGTGGTAGGAAATTTATTTCTGTTGACAGTGCAGGCCCTAGCACTAAAAGGTGGGATACAACTTTATCAATACAACAGAAAGTCGAGGTGCTAAAAAAAACTTGAATCAGGGTCGACTGCCAAACAGCTGAGTGAAATGTATGACGTTGGTTTCCAGACAATATTATTGACATTCGTGAAAACAAAGAGAGCCTTTGCAGAATTTTTTCAAAAGCGGATTCAAAGGACAGCATGAATGTGCGGAAAACAATGAAAACAGGCGGAAGTGTTGGATTTAGAAACGGTTCTTATGCAGTGATTTCGGTTACGTAGGAGTGAGGGCGTCAGTATTACTTGAACTTGCTTATTGAACAAGCAAAAATTTTTAGTTGTGAGCTTGATAGTACCACTACTGATTGTGACTTTTCTCAAGGGTCGCTTCAAAGATTTAAACACAGGCATGGCATTTCGCAGTTCAGTGTGTGCGGGGAAAAACTTTTGGCCTACCAAAAAGCAGCTGACAAGTTTTCAGTTGACTTCAACAAATTGATTTCAGATTCAAAACTGACACCTGAACAGGTATACAACGCCGATGAAACTGCACTATACTGGAGATGTATGCCTACAAATACACTGGCTACTGCTGAAGACACCTGTTCGGGAATGAAAGAATCTAAAGAACGTGTCACTGTGCTTGCTTGTTCGAAGCTTGTTGTTTCCAGTTGATTACAGGGCAAGTAAAAAAGCTTGGATTACAACAACATTAACCACAGAATGGTTTGACAGCTTTGTAAGGCAGGCACGTCAGCATTATAACAGTGTAAGGCTGGACAAAAACTGTAAAATTCTTCTCCTCTTGGACAACTCTTCTGGTTCTGCCCATACCTGTGCTCAGATTTTGGAAAAAGACAATGTGTTAGTGTTGTACCTTCCGCCTATCCAACCTCAGAATCAGGGGATTCTGAGATCACTAAAATGCAAATATCGCACAGAGTTTCTGTGAAATTTCCTGAGCAATGTAAACTCTGGAAAATCAGTTCCTGAAGTAATCAATTCGTACAACCTGAAAAACGTTATTTGGGCACTGGCACGAGCATGGGACTGTAAACCACACTCAACTTTACACAATGCTTGGCACAAGATTTGGCCATCCATTGTATTTCATGAAAATGACAGTAACGAAAAGGCAGATTTCAAGGGATTCAAAATTTTGTAAAAAAAATAAACTGTGAAAGATTTGCTGGAATATGCAAAAAGTATTGTAAACCCAGTGGTTTATTGTTTAACTGCCAACGATATTGAAGAGTGGGTTGAGGTTGACAAGAACGCACCTGTTGTTAACCAATTAACTGATAGAGAAATCTTTGATATAGCAATGAACAAAGAAATGCCCGGTGACAGCGGTGAAGAAGATGAAGAAGGAGTTGACGATCCGGCAGATGAAAATCTTTCCATTGACGACTGCGTTGCACTCACGGGATGTCTTATTTCCAGCCCTGAAAAACAAAGTTTTATCATGCCGCAGCATATTATGAATTTGTACGTGTTCCAAAGCCATCTTCAAGAGAAGCCAAAACACTTGAAGCAGAGATGTATCACAGAAATGTTTGCGGCGATGAACGAGCCATCATGTCCCGGTAAATCGACAGCGTGTGAACCTACCCCTAGTGAAAATCCAACTATGACACCAGACACAAGCACTAGTGACGTTCAGTAACCTTTTATTTAGTGTTTGTAACATTTTGTTTAGTGTAATGACTTGTATTAACGTCCAGCTTTGTTTCTTAAATGCAGATGGTGCAAACTATACATTCAGCATCATTATGTGCCGCATTACGTTTACGGTATCTAGCTGCCGTCATTCTGTTTATCGCAATACACCACGCCGAGCAAAGCTGGCGAACTGGAAAAATGTAGCTGTGTGAATGTGTATGTGCAGATGCTGTAGGGAAAGGGACACGCGTGTTTACCGTTACAGAGAGAGACAGAGAGGGGAAAGGGGGACAGAGCATGCTTGCCGAGATAAGGAAACAAGGGAGTGGGCGAGGGCTGTGGTTAGCCGTGTTTTCTTGCCGGTGTGTCAGACGTAAAAAAATATGACCAGCAATTGTAGTGCAAAACTTTTATATTTGTGGGACAACTGTGTGTAAGCACTTTGTAACATTTGCTTAGTATATTTTTCGATAACATATGTAAATACACTTTGTTTCTTCATCTGCTGCATCAGTTTTCAACGTGCGCCAAACCTATTGCGACTCGGGAAATGTGACGTCACACGACCTTGGCCTTCATACCCAGCTGCACACAGCAGGCACGTGTCTGGGTAACACTTCCTGACTTTTTATCGTTAATCCGTGAAATGCACTAATCCGTGATTGTCTCTGTCCCGACCATCCCAGATTAACGGTGTTCTACTGTATTTTATTTACTGTACCACATAATAAAGGAACACACCTAAACTGTTTGGCTTGTGCAGTGGCAATAAACGTGTGTTAAAAAATTACAATGTAACGTAGCTTTGTGTTTGTTCATGAAAATGATTTAGTGCATTAAAATATCTGAAAAGGTGTGCTTCATGAGTGTTATTTCCACAGCGTAATTTATTTAGGAAAAAAAGAATTATGGCAGGATGAAAAAAACTATATTTAGGTCAGTTTGGTTAACCGAACCTACTACTACGAAAAGGATTGCGATGTTCCTGGTGATAATAACTCTGCTAGGTGGAATTGGTGCAATGTTAATTTTTCTTTGAGCAACATGGGCCAGTGTTCTGTGATGAGCCACATTGAAGGCAGAAAGTACCTAAAATGGGCTGGGAGGCTAAACTCTATGATGGTAGGCCTGATGCTTTTTTTTTTAATCTGTACAATGTGAAACAACATTGTTTCCTGATATTGTCATAGCAAAGAAATTTTGGTTACAGCGTGATAAGGTAGGTTATTACATCACATTTGAGCTTGCGCTGCATTTCATGGATGAAATGAGTAAAATGCTAGAGGGGAAGAAAGTTGTAATTTGTTTTGACGAATCATTGAACAAAGTTTCGCAAAAACAACAGCTGGACATTATAGTAGGTTTTTGGGGTTCAAAGAGTGCTGGTGTAGTGACCAGGTATTACACATACGTTTTTTTAGACGAGTCAACTGCATTTCACTTATTAAATGCTTTTAATTCTGGTATAGAGAACTTTTCTCTCCGTAACTTCACACCCATAGCATTTTACGAGTGAATAGTGAATTGACATAAGTGAAAATTGTTGTATTTGAATATGCCCAGGACTTTGTTGCTTTGTAAATAATGAAGATATGATAGAATTTCTGCAAGGTGAAGTTATGTTGGTATGTAGTGTTTAGATTTGCATAAATATTTTGTTGTATTCGTACAATCTGGTTAATTTTATTGCTATCCTGTTGATCAGGGAAGTAAGAGCATGAGACCTGGAAAATTTAGGGAAATTTTTTACAGGTTATGCTAGCCACCCTGTTTGCTGTACAAACTGTAGTACATACCTATACTGAACCAGGCAAAATTTTATATTAGAAATTAATAGCTGATTATGTAATATGGTGCTGATAAAAATTACCTCCATTACCAAGCATGGTGTCAAGTGGTAACTTATTGAATCTCATTTACATGGTCTCTTTTGTTCAGTGCTTAGTATGTTTCAAATAAAACTAAATTTCAATTATTAAGTTGTTTATATAGAATATTTCAAACTACATTTCTGAAGTACATGAGAAGATAGAGAATTGGTTTTACATTCTGTTAATATCTTCTGGATATGGGTGCAGCAAAACCATTCAATGTTGATTTGTATTTAAACAACAGTATTCTTACAACTATTCAAAATAGAAATACTTTGGACAGTAAATTGTTTTTTTTTTTTTCCAGTAGTAATTCTTATATTAATGTAAATAGTTAGATGTCTATAGGTCTCTTAAGCAGATGTGACTTGTATGCATGTACAATTTTTAAAATACTTTATCTTTATATTGTGTACACAGCAGCACAGACGACAGACAAGTGACTTGCGTGCAACATATTTTCTGTCAGACATACCAGACATCTACAGACAATTTGAGAAGCGGTTAGAAGCTGTCCGCACGGATGTAATATGCAGTCACAGAAATGAGCTTGCAAAGTTGGAGATGGAGAAAGAAAGCAAAATATCTGATTTTATTGAAAGCCACGGGAAAGTTTTGTCTGATTTGAAGAATTACTATGATGATATTATCTTGAGCAATTTTAACAGCATCAGCTGTCTTAAGGTTAGTAAAAATTGAGGTTACATTTGTATTTTAATAGGTGATAATTAGAGCCACGATTTTATGGCGAAAAGATTTTGACACCAATTTGTTTCAGTGCCTTATGTGAACATCTGCTCCTCTGCTTCACGGTCAATGATTGGATGTTTTACCTCTCACTTGTCTTTTAGTTCTCCTGGCGTATCACAAGCCTATGCTGCCGCAATTTCCTTATTCCTTTTGGTACAGTCAAATGGGAGACGTTTCTGAACACAGACACACTGCCAATAACAGTGAAGCAAAGTTGCTGATATGCATTAAGACATTGAAACAATGTGATGCAGAATTCTTTTTGCGACAAAATCGTGGCTCTAGTGATAATATAAATTTGGGAGATGTAGGCAAGTATTACAGCATTTGGGATATACAGTTGTCTTATTGGTTGAGTTCTATACTTTTAAACATGTTTAATTCTCAGCACTAAGTGAAATGGAACAAAAGTAAAACACTGGAATCTTATTTAGGATAAACTGGATTTGCTACCTGATAAGCCATCCAGGGGGCCGATTAAATATAGCTTTTTATGGATGCAATGCACAAACCCGAAAGCCCCTGAAAATACAGCCAAAAAAGGAAATTACAATATTAAACCACTCAACATCTGAACTGTTAAATCGACTGAATCCATAATAAAATACACTTTCCAGTATGATACATAATGCAATAAAGTAGCTCTTCACACAATACGTTTCGCCAAATATTTGCACAAAAATCAAATGGACAGTACACATTACAACAAATTCTCAATCAACAAATAAATAAAGTGCAATTCACAACATACATTAGGTACAAAGTAAATATAAATATAATCATAAATAAATAACACATTATATATAATATGCAATAAAACACTATCCACATAAATTTAAACCTAGGTACACCTTACATTATAAGCGTATTCATAACACATGTGTATTCAATATATCCTCTATGTTATGTCCTCTATATTACATACTCCATCTGAGATCCTCGACTTCATACCCTCCGGAGGTAAAAAAACACAAACGAACACACCAAAACACAGATGACCGGTCACAACAAATAAACACAACACTACCACTAACAAACACCAATTACAACACAACACTAAACACACAAACACACGTACGACACTCCACCTCACTACTATTACACACACATGGATATGAAACCCAGGATAATAACAGGGGGAAGCGGATTCAGGAGAGCGGGCCCTTCCCCCCCCCCCCTGCAGCCGAAATCCTATTCTGTGTGCTGGCACCAAAGATTCGATGTGACGCCTCGTACATCTCTATTAACCTGCAACACAACAACATGTTTCAAGTGGCTCACATGTGCTTTCGGCACGATACGCCCAGTGTTGGGTTCAGCCAAAAGCACAGTATTCCGTCCAAGCAATTTAACATCATAAGGACCTACAAAACGGTTGACGAGCTTACTACCTCGATCGTCAGGACGAGAAGGAAGACAAAAGGACTTACAATAGACAGACTGCTCAACCTGATAATCGGCCGGAACCCGGCCAGCATTATATCGGGCCTGAAGGTGCACTCGCTCGTCATACAGACGTGCCAACACATCGGCAGCGAGTCACTCTCTAGAGACATCCGACATAGGAACCGCAGGTGACGGCACATCCCAAACATTCAACAATGGATGCAGAACATCTCGCCCCAAAACAATGCGAGCTGGACTATGTCCTGTCACTCCCAAACACTGCAGATTTAAAGCCTTATTAGGTCCAGATCCTGGTCCCAATAAGTCTGCTGGGAGTGGTAAATAGCAGCAAGGTACACTTCAAGTTCCTGTTAAATCGCTCAACTCTATTTCCACAAGGGAAATACGGACTAGATATAAATCGTGACATGCCCCATTGGAAGCACATGTCACGGAACTGAACTGACACAAAGTAAGACGCGTTGTCCGTTACTACATCATCCGGAGGTCCAAACACTGACCACACCCGGTCGGACAACACTCTCGTGATCTCTCTGCTCTTCAAAGATCGTAACGCTACTAAGATGACGAAACTGGAGAAAACATCCAACAATATCAAAATGTACAGGTTGCCCTTGGTAGATCTAACCAAAGGGCCAAACACGTCACAATGCACTGTTTCCCAACTGTATGACACGGAATCCACGATGTACAGTCCCACTCTAGAATTTTGCGCCGGTTTAGCGCACAAACACAAATCACATCGCCGGACGTATTGGCGCACATCCTTATTCACAGTGGGCCAATAGAAGCGTCCACACAGTTTCTTTAGCGTGCCCTGGCGTCCCAGATGACCTCCAAAGGGAGAGTCGTGATAGTAGGATAATAATTCAGCCCTACAACGTTCAGGAACCATCAGACGTTTTACGCTCCCTCGGCGTCCCACGTAATACAAGAGACCGTCTTTAACAACGTAAGGGACTTGATCTCCGCGTTGAATCGCGGCGACGAGATCACAACACACCGGATCAAAGGACTGAGCTTTCTGAAGTCTCACATAGAAACTCTGACTAGTAGTAAAGGCAGCGCTTAAGGTTCCAAAGGATGTAGTTGTAGAAGGCTCGACAACAAACTCGTAGGGGTCATACATGCGCGACAGCGCATCGGCAGTGGCATTATCTGACCCTGGTACATGTTGGATAATGAAAGGGAATCGCATCAGCCGATAAGTCCATCGACCTAATTTACCAAAGTCGTTAGCATGCCCCAATAACCACGAAACTTCTTGGTTGTCAGTACAGAGATCGAATTCTACGCCACTTAGAAAGGAGTTAAATTTGGCCGTCCCCTAGACGCATGCCAGGGCCTCCTTTTCAAACGAGCTCAACCGACGTTCACCGTCGGACAACATACGGCTTGCAAAACCAACTGGACACAACGAGCCATCCCGCCACTGGCTCAATGCTGCACCGAGTGCAACACTGGAACCATCCACATGAAGCACAAACGTTAGATCGAAATCAGCCATATGCAAAGACGGAGCCTTAGCCAAGGCTGTCTTCAGCTTAACAAAACTGAGCTCCTGTTCTTCGCCCCACACAAAGACTACATTCTTATGCTTCAAGGAATTTAGCGATGCGGCAAGCTCCGATAAGTGAACAAAGCGGGAGTAATAACCCAACAGGCCCAGGAAACGTGAAACACCACGAACACTCTTCAGACGCTGAAACTCAACGACAGGACGTACTCGCTCAGGGTCCATAATCAAGCGCCCTTCGGACACAACATACCCCAAGAATTTCACTGATGACGACGCCCATGTGACCTTTCCAGTGTTGACAGTAAGACTGGCAGAGCGCAACCGGGCCAAAACCAGGTGCAGATGCCCCAAGTGCTTCTCAAAAGTACTGCTGTATACAATGGTATCGTCTATGTAATTATAGACACATTTAAAGTTAAGGTCTGACAATATGTGGTCGAGTACACGTGACAAAGCCTGCGTCCCAAACTTCGCACCCATGGGAATGCGATTAAATTCAAAATGTGCCCATGGCGTTCGAAAAACGGTGTACTTCCGACAATCAGGATGCAAAAGACACTGGTGGAAACTAGCATTAAGATCTATTACCGAATATACACTAGACTTTCCAAGGTGCCGAAGAGCGGCATCTACAGTGGGAGCTGGAAAAGGGTCAAGAAAAATCTTCTCATTGACCTTTGACATGTCGGTGACCAACCGATGTCCGCCGTCTTTCTTTGTCACCAAAAAGGCAGGACTAGCGTAATCAGAAGTTGAGGGCGAAATTACACCTTCACTAAGCAATTTGTCCACAATTTGGCGCATGATGGCCAACTTGGGAGGATTGTAAGAATAAAATGGTACTCTAACCGGCACATCATCAGTTACAGCAAATTTGTAGGGTAAGACATCGCACCTACCGATGCGTGTGGTTACAACATCTGAATAGTCACTCAACAAATTCTTCAAGGCTTCCTCCCGAGAGGGACTTGGCACAGCAACACATTCAAACGGGGCAAGAGTGGACGTCTTAAATTTACGTAACGGACAAATAACCTGAGGGGCAAATTTGAACATGAGGCGTGCACCATGCACTTCAACCACTGCACGAGTGTGGTACAAGAAATTTACTCCTAACACAATGTCAGCAATCAGCTTTTGAACAATCCAAAAACAGCACGTCCAAGAAAATCTATTGATCTTGAAATGCATAATGAGATGACAGATCGGGTGCACTTTACAACCTGTCCGTTTGCCACGCATAGCTCCAGTGCGGAAGAGTCGTCAACCCTAGAACTTAAACGAAGATCACGTGCCAGCAGAAATTCCCACAACTGTTCGCGCACGAAACAATGTAAGGCTCCAGTATCTATTAAGGCGGCAGGGAAGATGCCATACAGAGACACCGACACAAAACAATTGACGCGCGTCACCTGAGAATCCAAACGCAGCGTGTTCTTAACGCGCAAAGGGGCGGCGGCTTACTTCTTTTTTCCTGACACTGAAATCTTAGATGCCCCTGCCGACCACAGCAAAAATACGCCCTTAAGCCGCGTTCCACTTCTGGGAGCGTACAATTTTGGGCTACGTGTCCGCGCGAACAACAGTTAGCGCAACGCAACGTGGTACGCTCAACACTCGTCGAGTTGGTTACGGGCGCTGAGGCAACCTGCCGAGCAACACTGGCTTGACTACGACGCATCTTACTCTGTCCACGTGTCACTGAATGACGCCTGACATCAGGAGACAACAGACCCACAGTGCAACACTTCTGGATTAACTGGAACATGACCGCCATAATCTGCCTTCAAGGACAGTTGCCTATCCACCTCCAGAGCTAGTTAACGCAACTCATCAACGGTAATGGGAGTAGCTCTCACAAATCGGTGCGCACAGGCGCTAGGCACCCAATGATCCATTATACAGTGCACCAACTTAGGCACTGGCAGCTTCAAGTTCATTGCGCGAGCGCAATTCAAAACTCAACAAACGTACGCGTTGACCGATTCCTCCGGTCGCTGATACCTGTCAATGAATCGCTTCTTCACAGCCGACCACTCAGCCTTGACACCAGTACATTCTAACAGTTGTACTTTGAACTCATCATAACTGGCAACAGTTCGCACAGTATGTGCCAACATCGTACTTGCCTGTGCCCCGATCCTAGCTGACAAACACGTCAAAAAGAGACTCTCCTGATTGTCACACTGCAATCCATGGTACACATCATCTACTGCCAACAAAAAACTAATGACCGAATCAGGGTCCACTGCTGTCAAAAGCGGTATAGACTTAACCCTCTCCATTAGCACAGTCTGCGTGCGGTAACAGGACGGTCAGCGGCAACATCTAAGCCTACTAAAGTAGTGTCATTAACAATGCGCAGTGAATTAACGTAAGACATAGCACGAATACGCAACGCAGTGACATCCTCACTCCGTTCGAACGTAACTCCGGCATTTGACAGATAATCACATAGCTCCAGATAACTGTACTGCAACATGAAATCTGAAACACTCGTCATGACGCAAGTTAATATTGGTAGCAATAAACAAAAAACAATTAACCTCATCCGCTCGTGGCCACTCAAGAAATCCAAACCTATCTGACTATTTACCGCAAAATGTCCAGTGTACGTCACCTTTGGATCAAAATTTAAACCGAACGCAACTTGCCTTGGCACACAGCCGTAGCAGAGTCACGTGGAAAATTGTGCCCGTTTCTTACACTGCCAGTGCAATATTAAATATCGGCGGCTGTGAGTCTAGGACGAGAAACACATATCTCATACCAAGCCACACTCTTCCTACCACACCCGCTACTAACCCAAAAGGTGACGTAATTTCACACACTGCGACAAGGTAAAATAGTCTCAAGCAATACTGAATTAAACTCAGAAAATTCAAATAACAGCTATGTTTATTTAGCGGAAATTACACAGTATCATTTATTACAAAATGGCGATCCAGAATTAATTATCATTATTAACAATTTGCATAACATTAACCAAAAATACATACCACACTGGTAAGTTAAATGGGGCGTTGGTCAGCATTACGTCACGGCATCACTTAACGGAAAACGGATTAATTACTTGAAAGCAAAACAGAACGCGAAAGCTAAAGTATTAAGAATCAAATCAAAACATACCAAACATTACCAGAAGAAGTGACAAGTGCCGCGTCGGCCACGAGTTGATCCCTTGAACCATGCTGGTCGAGAAGCGAAGGCAGAGTGCCCGGAGGCAAGCGTCGGCGGCACGGACTAGCCAGCTGGGAGGGAAAGGGAAAAGGGGTGGGAAGGCACGAAGACGGCCGAGGCCGCCCGAAGATGTACGAACATATGACTTCTGAAAAGGAGAGGGGGACTAGAGAGTTCATTGGCGGGGCTCGTAGCCGCACAGTTCAAATCGTCTCAGAAACTAAAATGGTCAGGAACACATGATGAAACATAATAAGGGTGAGCTAGCCCAACTCAAGGATAAACTGGATTTGCTACCTGATTAGGCCATCCAGGGGGGCGATTAAATATAGCTTTTTATGGGTGCAATGCAAATTTTGCACCTGCGTTGCGTCTGGTTGCTCTGCATTGGAATTATATACTCACGTAATGCCATATAAGAAGCATTTAACTTGCTTAGCACTTGCGTTGCGCTGCGTCTGTGCAAATAGCAGGTGGCAATATGTAATCGGCTCCCTGAGTTCTGTTGGCCATGGTTTTTCAAAATTATTTTAGAAAGTTGCTGTAGTAATTCTTAATACCGACTGTGGCTCCTCCTTACCAGTCCCTGATATTCTAAGTCATTGGTTCTCTTTCTCTCCCTCTTGACCATGTTGTAAAAGAGATGTTAAGCCCTACTACAATTGAATAAATTTTAGAGAAAACTTGTTATAAAAAAGTATGGTTTATAACATTGTGTGTCCAATAACAGCTACTTTATATTGCACCATCCATCCAAAATACATGTAAAATTATGTGGATGCAACAATAATCTGCTATGAAGACAACTTTTGTTGCCATTGAAAGTGGTTGTTATAGTGAGATTTCACTGTGTATTTAGGTTTAGATGCTGTCAAGCAATAGTAATTTTTTTACGTATGTAATTTTTAGGAAGTTATTTGATTTGCCGCAGCAATTACGACCATCACTTAATATTGACAGAGAACTCCAACAGGCAGTCAAGGAACTTTCTAAGAAACCAGCAGGTGTTGTTACAACATTGTTTGTCATGTGATAATTTATCCTCTATCAGTCGCCATATTACATTTTTTTTTTTTTTTTTTTTTCATTTTTTTAAAATTCTGAGACGAAAAGTTTAAAATTTGTAATTATAGGCTAGCATGATTTCTTTTTACCGTGCTTAACATATATTTATGCAGCAATCAGACTAGCAAATTAAGAACACAAAGTAAATAGTTTGACTGATTGTGACTTAAATAAACTTTAAAAGTTTAAATGTATTGCTCCTACTGTAGTGCAAGATAAATATACTTCACAGTAGAATCACACATTTCAATTTTTTTCAGAATTTAAAAAAGTGTAAAATAAAATATGTAATCCAATTTGGCATCTGATACCCCACCTTAAGCCTATATTCAGTTAATGTTTTGTTTTGTTTGGTAATGTTAAATAAAGTAAAGTGTGAAGTAAAATTTTGATTAAATTATAGTAAACATGGCACAATCATGATTGAGTTTAATATTATTGTTTACAAGTATTGTAGAGTATTGAAAGAACTGCTACATACATAATGAGGGTACAGACCATGTAAAATTGCCTCCCCAACTTGAACTTAAAGTTCAACTGTTGCATCTTAATGGAAATTCGGGAGGGTGCTCTTTACTGACTATGTAATTGCTGCCAGGTATTATGAGGTTTCAGACAAGGTAAATTTATCTCTTTTAAAGAATATGATGGACTCTGTTGTTGCACAAGTTGATTCAACTTTCTCACTTTTTGAATCTGAATAAAATTTTTTTTAAAGTAATTTCTGAAATAGACAAGTTTATTAGTCCAAGGATAAATGCATTTTTGAACCTTATCTCTTTATTGCAAGAGTTCAGAGCAAAGATGAATCTTTTAATCACTTTTTGACAGACTAACTGTCAGTTGTTAAGAACAGGTGATTGCAACAGGGAAAGTCCTGGTGAACTTTTTAAACATAAAATTTTGAGAGACAAAATTGTACATGACATTTGTGATAAAATTGTTTAAGAAGGTTTGTTACGATTGGATAACTTAACTCTAGACAAAGCAGCCCAATTTTGTAGGACAAGCAAACAAAGAAAGAAGAAGATTTAATAACTTAAACTCGACTCAGAAATTTCTATTGTTTCAAATAAAGTAAAATATGCTGTGAAACCTTGAACTTCTGGTATTTAATGTATTGAACATTTCGTTGGCTTACTTCTAAAACCTCATAAGTCCATTTCAGTAAATTTTACGAAGAGCGAAAAGAAAATCTTCGTAGTCATGCTACACCATAGATACAAGGTTTTTTAATTTGAACATAGAAGAAAGCTAATGCACAGTAGATTTAGCAGATTTTAACACTTGAAGTACCATGAAAATTAGCACCAAATTCACCTGGAATACAAAATTTGGACAATTTGGACTTGCGAGGTTCTATAAGTATTTAATTATGGCAGATACCATATAAAACATGGTCCTAGCCAGTGCCCTGTGTGTGATCAACTGTGCAGGTAAATGTCATCTTTGGGTCATTTTGTTGTCAGCTGCAGTGCAAGGAAGCCTGCAAAATATGTCGATTGTCAAAAAGCTATAAATGACTGCAGTTCAGATGGTTGCAGTTCTGTTATTTTGAAGCCTGGGACTATGTGTATCATAAGAATGTCTGTTTCGTTCCTGTGAACTTGATTGTGATGCTGATGTAAGTATCATGCCCCAAAGAATGTTTAAGAAAGTTAGAGAGAATTTGTCAATCATTTCTAAAGCAATTAAGGGTTGATAAAATGACAATCAAACCTAGTGGAGGGAGTGGTGATTTCACTTTGTGAGTACAACAGCAAAAGGCTCCTGAGAAAGGAGGAGGGGTGTATGATTCTTAGGTTACCGATAGTTTAGAAGAAAGCTCTGTACAAAGAAAGTCACTCATCTGCAGTTATATTATTTAGTTTTGGTCTTCCAGAAGGGTTCCATCGTATCCCTTTAAATGTGGAGTCATCATGGAAGTGTTGTTGGAGTCTGAGGGTATAAGGTCCTGCCCTTTGACCTTACTTATCCTTTTAGTTGTTTCAGGATGAAGCTGAAAACCATTTTACTGTGTGATGAGGCAGTCTGCAAGTCCCGTAAGTTTTTCTCAGAGCTCTCGACATAGGTTTATACAATACACAGCATTGTTTTTCTTCCTTAAATTTATTTTGCTCAAAAATAGAAGTTAAAGTAATAGCCAAGGGACAGACCACTAGGAATCCTTTTGACAACAGTTTCGCCAAAAAAATAATAGTTGTAGTTTTATACAGTTTTAAACGAATTTTGAAACCTAACATTTTTATGAATTTTTCTTCTGTTAACATTTTAAAAATTTAGGTCCTTCGTAGTATTTAAATTGCTGAGCTTAGTGCCCTTCTCTCTTTAGTCAGCTTTATAGTCACATTATGTCTTCCAAGATAATTACAAATTTTAGAAGATTTATTTAATCAATTAATGTAAAATAAATTAATTGCATTAAAATATTTCAATGATTTAATTTACAATTACCTATTTCAACCTGCTAGTAAATAGACTTGTACAGCACTCATCTAATCTGAGCATTTTTGAGATTATAGGCAACAAATGGACATACATCATCACTTTGCCAAAGCAGACCTCAAACCTGGGTTGTCTGCCTTGAGATTTACTTTTGATTTTTATTTCTTATCTGTTTGTCCTTGTTTTTATTTGACCCCATTCCATTTATGTTGTGTATGTATCCTATTGAATAAATGTATACTCTGCTTATTTATGTTCTTCTATTATCTTTAGTTTTCTTTGAGAGTCATCTATATCGCAATGGAGTATGTCCAAGAAACTAAATCCAGTCACACTTGGTCTGACTTCTTCACCTTACTTAATTTCTTATTTGAGGTACTAGGGCTTGAGGTTGTGGTTCCTCTATCAAGCTTGGTACAGTCACATTTTTGAGTGACCAGGAAGTAATCCTTTTGTATTTTATCCCAGTTTTTGAAGGGATGGAACATCTGTGGGTACACAGTGATGGGATATTTTGATTTCAGAGGGCACCAAAGAAGTTTATTTTTGAGTTGCATAATATGGATTCCAGACATCACAGTATTTATTTCTTGTGGTTCGCCCCCCAAGAACTGACTGCTAACTCAGGAATACTTTTACCAGCATTTGTAAGTCTGTAAAATACTGTAGTTTTTTTTTTTAACTTCTTCCCATACAGGTAAGTTAATATTGAGAACTGTCAGAATTGTTATCTAAGTTTTACATATTGTATTGGGTTAGTTGATCAAATGCAAGATAAGTCCTTTTTTTACCTATGGTGTACTTCACTTCTCTCTTTTGCAAATTTAGTGTAAATAAGATTCTTGTGCAAAATTTATGTGCTTTACTACATACTGTCAGTAACTCATTTGAGTTTTTTACTGAAGCAATATGTCATGCATTTAGGAGGAACTGGTCAGTGCCCAGAGACAAGAAAAGCTGGCAAGGAAGCAGCTGAAAATTGCAGTTACTCAGCACCGTGAGCTGGCCGAGCCACTGAAGAGGGCTACAGCTGAAGCAGATTTATTGAAGAAGGAAATGTCTTGTCATGAAATTGATAGAACCGTACTTGCAGTAAGTTCACTACCTTGACATGTTAAGGGGAAGTGTCACATAATTTTTTTGTATTTTTGTTTTTGGAGCCATAACATTTATTCAAATTGTATTATCAAAATTTTCTCTTCGACAAATCCTAGAATATATTCTTGGTAAACTGCTTGACGTATATAATAATGGTATTTTTCATTAATCTGTCATACAGAATCATTTCAAGATAATTACAGGTTAACTGTCAAAAATTCTCTTGCAATGATTCTGCAAGTCAAATTAATGAAATATTCCATTATTATTTATGTCAACCGGTTTACCAAGAATGTATCATATGCTTTATCAAAGAGAAAATATTGATAATACAATTTGAATAAATGTTATGGCTCAAAAACTGAAAATACAGTAAAATGGTCTAACACTCCCCCTTAAAGGACATTCAGTGTAATATGTGCTGTTAGGTAAAGTGCTGGCATCTGTTAGCAGAATTCTATGTACAGTTTAAAAACATTTTTTAAATATCTTTTTCTTTGTAAACAGTTTAAATTTTGGTTATTTTTAAGCGAGAAAACAATGTACCTATGGTTTACAAAGTCATTTGATTTGGTGTTCGACTTAAGTAGCTTGTCACTGTTTAGAATAGAAATATTTTGTATGTATGTTCGGCTATAGTCGAATGTCGCAGTGAAGGAGCTAACTGGCTCACAGTTCAATGACTACCTTAAGAGACAAGCTTTGGAGAGAAAGTTTATTTTCCTAGCAATAAATATTATAATGAAACTGTGTAGTTTGACGTATGCCACGTCCATACTTTTGTTATGCTGACTGTAAACTACCCAGTCCAGCCCTGCCCTGCATGTCATCATGCTGCCTTTTCTCCACACCCCTCTCTTGCGAACATGTGGCAGTTGCCCCACCGCATCCCTTGCCTAGCTGCGCGTTCTGTGCTGTCTGCTGTGCCAGCTCTTCCACGCTAACCCCCAAGGCGTCTGGAGTACCACTGGTGTCCATCATTGCCCCATGACCGCCCTTCTCCTGTCACCCTAGGCCAGGACTTCTCAATTAAATGTACCTTCGGGCCACTTGCTTCAATTTTATAACTACCAAAAACACTCGGGGGCAAAAAAAGAAAAAAAAAATCAGTCAATAATTATAGGCATTGTATGGAATCATTTAATTGAACTTATTGTTAGTCTAACATAAATCATTGTCATACGCAAAGATTACGTTGACCTAACTGTAACTATTAAGAAATAGCCTTTAAATTATTATAACAAAACATTTTCGCTGATTTCTGACATTTTGATGGCGGGCCAGTAGAAATCTCTCTGCGGGCCTCATCTGGCCCACGGGCCGCCTATTGAGGCGGCCTGCCCTAGGCTGATGATTATGTATATTTGAGCACACAATCTGCTTTTTACACTTTACTGTAAAAATATGTGCATATGGATGTTGCGCTGGCAACTCATGTATGAGTAGTGGCTGCCCACCATTGCGTTAAAATTTTTTTGATAACTGAGTATTTTAGCTACTGTTTTGGGTGTCGGAAGAAAACACCTTTTAATAGAAAGAAATATTTCAATAATTTACTGTTCTTTTATCTGCAAAAAATTTTTGAAAACAGACGTAAAGCTCATAATGAAGTCACTTGGTTCTTAATTTTTCCACATTTTTTGAGACTAAGGTAGGCCTTATCTACCTTTCTGTGGTATGTTTTTAATCAAAAATGTATCTGTTGACATAAATAATTATTGAATTGAAGGAAAATGTTTTTGTTACAGAGATAGTTATATCCAGTCTTACTAAAATAAATGCATTGTTCACACAATTCTCTGGCTTTTGTAGATGAAAATACTATTTTTTTGTTGGAGTGTGTAAATAATATTCTTACCATTTATTAGATTTTTTATTTGATTATTTTGGCCCCTATCTCTATCTGCCATTTGATTTCTCAGTGCATTCAATGTAAAAGTGAATTAAAGGGTTTAGACACTTTTTCTTGAAAAACTAAAACCTGATATACTGTATATAATTTTTTTTTTTGTGAAACTAACTCAGTGAAAACATTATTTGTCCTCTATTACAGTCAGATAGAAAGTAACAAACAGCTGTATAATTTATTTGTTGTTTATACATTGTATGGTTTTTGTGTGTTGACAAGTCAAATTTACTAGATGCCAATGCCAGCTTGTTATAAGTGCAGTTATGGCTGCTGCTGCTTCCGAGTTTTAGTTGCATTTTTGATTAATAATGTGATAGAGAAGGTTAAGGAATATGCAACTTTATCACACAAAGCAAGAAATTACCATGGGAGGTTCAAAGAGTTTGTGATAGTGTACAAAGAAATTTCAGAGAACACAAGGTTTTCAGTCAAACTGTTTTGCATCGTGTGTATCAGGGGGTGGACACAGAATGGGGTGGCCATGGCCACTAATTGGAAGGGCATCATGCACCGACAACATTACAAAGTAATCATTACGTGTAATATAAAGACAATGTTTGGTGGTTTATGATACTAGAGTGTCAAGCATTTATTGCATATACTATATTAGATTTTTATTTATTTATAGTAATACACATTTTCAATTACAATAACTTTTCGGTTAAGTTGTCTACCATGAGATGCGACCTCGTGATTGCTCGGACTGCTCGTGATGGCTACGAATTGTAAATTGTTTTTGTGTTTGTGGAAAATTTCTAATAAAATATTATAATAATGGGGAAGATCAGGAGGTACCCCTGCTCAACAAATAATTGGGATTCTGTTCATTCACGTGCAGAATGGGCGTACAAATGTTCTACATTCCCCAAAAATTTGAACAGGTTAGATAACATATTTTTGTTGCCAACCTGTAAACTAAATGTTTTTGTTTCCGAAGTTGCCGGTGAATGATGCCCCTTTTTTAATGGCTCGTTGGTTAACATGGCCGTGTCCACTCTTGAATACTTTACTTCCTCTATGGTGTGTATGTCCTCTGAAGGCAAAAGTAAGGTTTCCAGACATAGTAATAGAATCTTTTAATGACTATGTAAAGCTATACAGGAATTTACATAGATTTAATAGGTGTACTATTACTCATCTGTCATAACTACTTGCACTAAATAACAAAGAAAAATTTTCCTCCTTTAACTTGTGAGTCATTTAATTTTTTTAAATAGAAAAAAAGGCAGAATTACTGCAGTCTCTAAATTGCTATACATTAATGGTTCATTAAGACCAGTCTTTGACACCTGTGTAAGAATTTGCCTACCTCCTTAGTTGCATCATAAAAGAGCATGCAAGGTATTTTACACCATATGGAACATCCATATTCCATGGAGGCTGAGAACTAAACATGTAACAGTCTTTTGAATAGCAACATTAAAATAAAATGAGAACAACAAATGAAATAAGGGTTTTTGTCGTTTGTGACATTTTTTCAATGAGTATGGTAGCTCTTTCTAGTAGTTTTCTTTTAATCTGAAATTTCTATTAATTCCGTAAAGTTAACTTCAAAGAGGAGTGTGAACCCTGCATACTATATTATGTACACACACCAACCTGCACACACACCCACACATGCGCACCACACACATTAGTGATGGGTAGAGTACTGATTGTTAATGATTCCAAGTCAGATTTTTAAATTTTAATTCCCTATTTTAGATTCTGAGTTGTTTGATTACTTAAAATTACAATAATTTTTATGTACTTGTCGTACCTTCAAACATAAAATTTTGATCAAACTGGTCTTTATATTTTGTAATTTTGCATCTCTGTGCGCATGTGCGAGTAACAGAAAACTGCCTGTAATTTGATTCACAAACATATAAAATGATTGGTAGGACTGCTATCATGGCTGTTTGGCTTCACAGAACATTAAGTTCAAGTTGGTTGGTTTGGATAAAAATGCTGCCCGGTAGGCCTACCCTGATTATGTAATTTATTTCGAAAAATCAAAGAAAATGCTCCGCCTAACATACTCGTATATTTTGTCACATGATCTGTTAAATATTTATATCTGACTGTTTAGTACTATATCCCTAAAACTTAAAATAGTATTAATTTTTTAATGGTTAATGCGATATTACCGTCCGAAGCTGACCATAACCTTATCACTTGATAATTTCGACACAGTTAAATATTTTCAAACAAACAGATGTGTAATATGTAGGTGCAGAATAATAAAACTTTAAAAATAAAAATTAACTGTGTGTAATTTTGTAAAGTCGTATACATAAATATGTATGATTTGTTGTATTTCCCAGGGCTAATATTTGCCAACTCTTTGTTTAAAAAATATAAATAAATTACTGTTTCGGTATTTTAAATTGATAATTTGTGCTTTACAGTAGATTTTGTATAAAATAAAATATTGTGGATGTGAAAGTTTAGAGTCCTGTTGTTTATGTACTAACTTCCAAAAAATCTACTCCGTATCAACTTTTTGAGTACCGGTAGTCTGTACTCAGAACTTTTTTTACTAAGTGGATAGGTGGTTTCGAAAAATCAAATTTGCCCCACTCTAGCTTGTGTGCTTGTGTTGTACATTTTTTTCTTTTTACATTAGACTCCAGCCTAATGAAAATTTTTAATTTGAACAAGTTTTTTTGTTTTAAGATCTATAAAGTTTCGTGATAGGATTTATGCAAGAAACTGTGCTCTTAAGATTGTTTGAATGAAGGTGCAGGAGGGTGGAAGTCTTTCCTAGCATAAGAGTGGCCACTTGTTGTTCAGGCTACCTTCTAAATAAACACTAGATATGCATACACATCCTTCGTACCTTTTGCCTCCCCACTTTCCTACATCAATGGAAACTGGCAGTGGTATGGTGTCTTAAAATGGAATAACTTTTTCTGTCCTTTGTTTCTTTTGTCAAACTCAAAGAAGACATGATACTTCCAGCTGGCTGCTGTGAAGTCGTCGTGTTGCGTCAAGGAGGAAGTAGAGTAGAGAGAACTGTCTGCAGACAAGCCTTACTTTGTGCTTTTTCAAAGTGCACGACATCAGTATATAGGCTAATAAAACTGGAGCTACCATATTTTTCTCACATCGTAACACATTCTTCTTGACTAAGAGCGTTACAGATATCACATAGAGAATAAAAGTTTCTTGTATGCACTCTTCTTGTTTAAAAACATGTAATGTTATATTGAAAACAATCAGGATATTGAGTTATAGCATATAGCATCAGACCTTTTAGTGAGTCTTTTTGCAATAATCATACATTGCAGGAGTAAACGAGGCTGTTATCAAGAATTGGTTTCAGCATGTTCTGAAAACAACATAGGTAAGTTATACAGAATTATTTTCATTTTGGCACAGTTAGTTTCCTCCGTGCTGGGTGTTCCTGCTTGAGAATACTGACCTATGCTACTGGGAATAAGATTAATGGCTTGTCATTATTGCTTGTGCTTGTTGAATTCATTACCAGTATTGACATTAACTGTTGTATGTGTGTGTGAGTAGTTTTTTTTTTATTACGAGTAAGGAGAAGACTTGAAAAAGTAGTTACTAAAAAGTTACTGAATTATTGGCATTCTTTTTTGTTCATACAAGTTTTAATATAGTAGCAGTAAATCTTTTTTATATAATGTGCTTTCAGAACAATAAGGTTCGTCTTATGAAGTTTGAGAAAGAACTTGAAAACCTCAAGTATGAAAATGAAGTTCTTTATTTGCAAGTGGAAGAGGTTAGTAAAATGGTAGACCTAGTTTTGAGTATACGTATTTAGGCTTTTTGAAATATTTATTTGCTGGAAAAATATATTGTTTGCTTCACAAATAAATTTAAGTAATTTTCAATACATGTAAAAATAAATACAATTTGTACTTGCTTGTGGCAAGGGAAACTGGTTATTCATTGAGAATAAAAATTTTCCTCCACATTGTTATGTTGGCAGCTGAACTCTGAAATTATTAATAAGATTTTTGGGTGTTGTTATTTGTTGACTTGACAGGGAAACAGTCTGTATTCTTGCATAATGGTACAAACTGTCTGGCATTGGTTTATAGTGTACTTGCTATTACCAAGTTATTGTTGCGAAGAAAAATATTCTAAATAATAAATCAACCAAAACTAATCATTAATGTGTTGACAGGAACCACATTACACTAATAAGTTATCCATAATTTTGAATTTTCTCTGCTTTAAATTATTCTTGACCGACAAGAGGCCCACTTTACATTGCCGTATAACTTTTTCGTAATTTTTATCTTATGTAAATGTATTACTTTTAACTAGATATTATAGTTCATGTAGTATAGTAAGCTCTGAATTCAAGCCACATCAGAATTTTATTCGTCTTCCAATGTTGTGGCAGTCATCGCAGCTGAAAGTACCAATTAAAAAGGGTTTTTGACGTTGCTCTGTGCTTCAATTTTGATTGCAGTGATTTAAGTTAGTTTTTTACTATTTACATATGAAGAGGAAATAGTGACTTTGACTTGCATTTAAGCCTACATGTAAATGATGAGGTCAAAAATGATTACATATTTGCGAGTACTAGTACCAATACTTTTAATGCCAAAAATATTGTCCCATGGTTACGTCGAAATAAAGAAATACAGTACTTATTTTTACGACGTAGCACCCTATAACTATGTAAAAGAATTACACAAATAAGTTGTCAAATTGCAGTTGACAATCGAAAATGCTCAAACAATATATAAATACGAGATATTGATTGAAGGCGGTGCATTGTAATCGTGCAATGAAAATCGATAGTATCGATTAGTTTCTGCCTCTGCAGTTACAGTCTTGCTGTTGCTGTTCCCATTTCGTACTGTTTACTTGACCTTGTATACCCCTCTTTCTGCGAGTGTCTTTCTGATCAAAATAAACAGTCATAGCCAGAGGCCGCTGAATTTTTTTTGTGCAAGGAGTAAAGGTAGGTAGGAGGGACAATTTCTGTAGTTGCTTTGAATCATGTCTTTGGTTTTTTGCTTAGCAATGTGCATCATGGTGAAGAAGCTAAACAAACTTATATCTTGTTGTGATGTGATCAAATTAGTTGTCAAATTATGAAGTAAATATAGCACATTGTAATGTTCACTTGGTTAAATATTTAATATATGCGTAACCACACTCATGGTCATCACGAGCGACAGCAGCCCTGATTTATGTTAATGCTTGTTGGATACATTTGAGATTATTTTGGTATGAAAACAAAAATAATAGCCACAAAAGCCCTCTGTATTCTCTATTTTTCACAAAAATTAATAAATAAATAGGTTCTCTTCCTAAGGTACATTTTGTTACATATTTATTTCTAGTGATGATTTCAAAATAATACAACTTGTCTGGTATTTAGTATTTTGTTTCATTTTCTTTTAGAAAAAGCAACCTGTTAACCAATGTTTATATACAATCATGAGGCCTGAAAGTTAGTCATGACGACATATTAAGCATCAAACTAGAATTTTACTGCATATGGCTACCAGTTTACTGTTATCTTAATGTACAGATGTCATAAAGCAACAGAATAAGGTCCTGATCTACCAGAACTCTTTGTGTCTAATTTTACAAACTTTAAAATGTTCTCCTGCAGCGTGAGTCTGGAGACTGTGTGGCTGAATAGTTGCAGGAGGAGCAGGATGGCTTGCGGAAAGGTTTCATGGCTATGACTCTGGACGTAGAGCAGAAGTCAAGTCTGAAAGCTGTCCTGCTGCAGAGCAAGTTGTCCGTCCTGGTTGAGCTCTTGCAGCAGAAAGACATCCAGGTTATGGAATTGCTGGCAGCATCCAGGAAGAGTGTGGGGAATATTCACATCACCGAACAGAAGATACAAGAGATCCTCAAGGCAAAGAATACTATCATACAGGTGCGAGATAATTTAATACAGTAGAACCCCGATTTAACGAAATACGAAGATGTCTGAAAATCTTTACTCTAAATCGCTGTTTCATTAAATCCAACTTCAGTTTTTTAAACACTCCCCCCCCCCCCCCCTAACCAAAAAGTTATGAAAACATGTTTACTCACATTAGGACTGTGTTTTGCTGCGCGGGGTATAAAATAACTCTATAATTTATATAAATTACTGTTTTAAGAAATAAGATGTATTGTTTATGGAACGGGATAGGGTAAAGCAATTACAAACATAGTGTAGTTGATGAGAACAAATGTACGTATGTAGACCTACTTCCGAGTCACGTAACTGTGAACAAACATGAAATTAATTCTGAACGACTTTTTGGCAAAAATAGAAGGTTTATTAAAGAAATAAAAATTATATAAATATACATAATGTTTCTGAATTGAAACATACACCCCGAAAGGCTGTGCATCACTGTTAAAACCGCCAATAAAAAACGTATGCATTGCAGCACACCATTGTTTATTTTTGCTAACTAGTGTACGTTAGTATGGAGATTAATATTCTCATTCTTACGAACAAGAGTTTATAATGACCCATAAACTTAAATCACAATACACTAATGTTAATATAAAAAGCAATTCACTATGAAAATAAATGTCAGGAAACGTGGTACTATGTAAGGGAATAAATATTTCAGTAAATACCTTGGTTAACATTCCTGCTATTATAAAGAACATTGCTGAAAAATACATTAGGCTCATGTTTATTATGTTTGAAGTTCTGTAATTTACTAAATTCTATGATCTTCGTTAGTTTTCAACTCCACTTTTATGTACAAACCGAGATAAAACAATTATGGCCGACTGGCATGTGCCGCGAATAGAACAGCCAGCTCACATACCACTTGTGATTGGCCAATCGGCAACACGTCTTGTGATTGGACCTACAGTCACTCGGCTGTTCCCATGAAGTAGACTGCTGTATAGTAACGTATTTTCATATAAACTTAGACATGAAATAAAATATTTACGGTTTCCGTCAATGTTGATACGTACGAAAATATAAATTACAAGATATGTGACATTTGTATACATTTGACTTTAAATAAGGACAACCTGGTGTTACGTTTTTATGCAAGCAACTTTCATTCAGATCCATTAATAAACAGAAAGTTGAAATTCCATTTGCTGTGCTACATTGACCGTAAAGTAGCCGTATAGAAATAACCGCAACCACACCGTTAGAAACTGACAGACTTCTATCCCTCATATTGACTTACGGCAGCTAGCCAGCGATACGGTGTATTGTAGCATGCACCATTCAAAAGTGTGTACTTAGTTTTTACGGTTATTTCATACGGCGGTTGTAACACGGCCTACGGCACATTTTTATAAACATATAAACGGACACAGCTGTGCTGGCACACAGTTATTATTAACATTGTGCATAATTTTACAAAAAGTCACAAAAACACAACTCAACAACGCAACACAAAATAATTCATAAAGATTACATACAATTTAAGGCTAAAAATAAAGACTTTTTACTTACTCAAGAGGTGATCTGCTCTGAAGTTCTCTGATGATGATGCTTGTAATTCTCCACGTGACGTACGTGCTCAAGTGTTTAGGGGGAGGGAGTATTGTAGGCAGTATGGACGTTGATTCACACGATTTAAACCGAACTGAGAATAAACTTTTGAATTAGTAAGCCCTATGAACTGTTTTGTAAGGTGAAAACGATCGTAATTCACAACAACACTTAGTAAATAAGAAAGCACTGCGGACTGCTTATTACAAGATGTAAACAAACGGAACTGAGAATAACAGACACTTATAAATAACTCTCAAAATCATAGATCCAGATCCATGAGGAGGCTAGCAGTTCTCTTGTTCAAAAAATTTGCCTTTAGGTTCTTTATGATGCCCTTGATCTAAAGGTTGAAGGGCAGAGGTGGTATTTGGAGGCAAAAACACTAGCTCAATGTTTGTCAGTTTCTGGACCTGTGGATGGATGGAACAGTTGTCGAGGAAGAGCACAACACTGCGGTTCTTGCAACACATGCGGGAGTCGAACGCATGAAGCCAACTCGTGAACATGGCAGATGTCATCCAATCCTTCTTGTTGCTGTCATACTGGCAAGACTGGGTCGCATGTTTTTTAAGGCACGTGGGTTCTTTGACTTTCCAATCGCGAGAGGGTTCAGTTTCTCACTGCCATCCATGTTACAGCAGAGGAGGACAGTGAGGCGTTCCTTGCTTCTCTTCCCCCCCTTACATGCGTCCCCCTTTACCGCGAGGGTCCGATCGGGAAGCAAATTAAAGAACATGGCAGTCTCATCTGCGTTGTAAACATCCCTAGGGTGGTAATGGTTGGATTGGGAAGGGGAGAGAGAGAGAGAGAGAGAGAGACAACCAAATAAAAAGGCAGTATTGAAATAAAAGGAACATATCAGTAGTTACGTAGTTTCTGGGGAATTAAGGTTGATGCTTATAACATTTCTACTAAGTTCAGAGGAATGAGTATGGAAAGTACGATTCCTACTTTATGCAGTCTAGTTTGCAAGTCTGACATTTATTTTAAAACTTTTACATTATCTTTATTTGATTCACACAACTTAGTTTAGTACTATCGTACACACTGCTAAATTTTCCATTCAGTAGCTTGCATATTTTTAACTCTTATTTAAAACATTGTGTGTGTTAAATAATATTTTCTTACCAGCATCATACGTTAATTAGCAGTGATTGGACATGCAGCCTAGGCACAATTTGTTCCCTTTTTTCTTCCCGTAAAGTTTGATGGACTATTTTTTTTTCCTCCTGCCCTTCAATGCGTGTTTAATGCGGAGGATACATTCTTCTCTCACAGCTGCGACGTCTCACCCCATTCCCCTTCTTCGTACTTGTAAATACGTATTACTGCGGCTGTGCAGTTTTTAGCTGCTGAGTAGGCTAACACTATGAGGCCCTATAGCAGTCTTTTTTGAAAGCCTTGCAGCAATATTTTTAACATTTGATGCTATAGGTAAATTCTATTACTATATCAGTTGAAATTGGCATTAAAAATGATTTAACTTGTGACATCATCTCTTACTTAACACAAATAAAAATATTGAATAAAAAAATTGTTGGCTGTGTTGTAAATGTCAAGTTTTTAATTTCACCCATCTGTGCTGATTTAAGCTCTGTAGCTGAAAATATGATGTGGGTGTAAGAAAAAAAGTTATATTGTTTTGTGTTATCTTTCTTAGCTAGTGTGTCACCTATTAAAACACGTAATATTTACAAATGAATGTGTACGTCTGCAAGGGAGAGGGGGAGGGCAAAGTGGCAGGAGCAGACTGGGCAGTGAATGACGGACGAAGGAAAATAGGTGACGGGGGAACGGAGAGAGAATACAAACGTAACACGACCCTTGATCGGATAGTGACAATTCATGTTTGTAAAATATTTGAAGTAGAGTAGACTGGATTATCCGTGATAATTATGGGGATGGATGCCACAGATAATTAAAAATCACAGATTATCATAAATTGTAGTAAAATGTGATTCTAAACCTTTTTTTCTGTGTTGGAAACTACTCTTCCCTGGAGCAACTACGAGAACTGACAACTGTCATAGAGACAGTTTGACAAGGGTTTCATAATATATGGATGGCTACTGTGTTCATATGACTGGTTTGTAGGATCATTGAGCATAGCTGCCAACCCTCGTAGTTGCTCCAGGGAAGAGTAGTTTTCAACACAGAAAAAAAGGTTTAGAATCACATTTTATTACAGTTTATGATCATCTGTGATTTTTAATTATCTGTGGCATCCATCCCCATAATTATCACGAATAATCCAGAGCTTAATCTACTTAAAATATTTTACAAACACGATTTGTCACTATCCGATCGAGGGTCGTGTTACGTTTGTATTCCTCGATCCGATACCGATACCCCTTTATATATTTGGAAAACAAATTTTTTTTTCAGAAACATAATATCCATGTTCTTAAGCAACCTTTTCTGGAGCTGTCAAACCAAACGAAAATTCGAAATAAATTTATATTTTGCAATACAAAGCTTAAGAAGTGAAATTGCTTGCTAGCTGCTTTTGTGCTAGGAATGGCGATTTTTCTCGGAAACTGCGGGAGGGGGAGGGACAACGGTTGCTTTGTAACGGAGATACTACTAGTGCCGCCAACTGCTGCACACAAAAGAGTGGAGTCCATAGGTAATTATGTGCTAGAGAAACAATCAGTGTATTCAAGGATAATTTTTTCTGCCATTTTTAAGTATAATTTTACAGCTCTGAGGGCACAAGTATGGCAGTTGAAATGTTTATAGTTTGTCTCACGTAAGAATTCCTATCATGTGTACCTATTTCTACAAAAAAATACTTTTAATTTTGATGATTTTCAAGTGTGAGAGCAAGTTGAGTGTGTTTGTACAAAAATCATTTTTGGCAGAGGAAAACATGGTAAATATCAAGAGTAACTACTCGTCGTGTAGGGACTAAACTATTGGTTTTACAGGTAAAGTTTATTATAAGAAAATGTTTCTACAGTGATGAAAATGAGTCGTACGTAAAGAAAATTGTAGTTTACTTACTTCGAAATTTGCCATTTTTCATGCAAATTCTAAGCCAGACTCCCGTGTTTTACGTATTTGCCACGATGTGTGTTTATGTGGAACTAGCGTTCCTAGCGTTATCTATTGAAACTAGCGCTAATACATTGCGAAACTGTTCTTTAGGCAGCACATTCAGTAGAAAAAAACAGTCATGCTTTTAACACGTGTTTTCGCGACGATAGCTGTGCGTATTCAGGGAGAATTTGACGGTGTGCAGTACAAATTAACGTTGCAAGTAAAAAGTGCTTCACAGCGTGGTGTATGTAGTGTGTGTTTCATAGAATTTTTTAGTTTGGAACTCTCGTGGATGATAATTATTAGTTGAATTTCGCTGATTGAGACACAGGAGTGAATACGTTATGCATACAACGTGTGCGGAGAGATGTCCATGAATGTACCTCGACAAAAGAGGATAAATGCATCGTTTACTGATTGTGGCAAATGATTTGTAACCGCCATTGAGTTGAGTAAATAAACATTTTTGTTTCAGACATTTCTCGTGTTATTTTAGTAAAATATGTGTGCACCGTGTACGTTTGGTATTGTACAGGTTGTGAACGATAATTATGACGGTTTAGCTACGGTAATGTCTGCCTAACATGCATGCTTGGTATGCATTAAATATTAATTTTTTTCTAGCTTTGTGCGACTTCTATTGGCATTAGAATGTGTTTCAATAGGGCGTAGAATGGGTATTGAAGACGTATAACATCGGTAGACCATGCATACAACATGAATTAAAAATGCAATGTATTTTGTCCACATGTATTTCAGTTAAAAATAATTTTAATGTGGTGTACTAGTATATTAGTGCAATAGGTAAATCGTATGCATTTACTACAGTCTTAGTTTGTTCACGTTCAATTTGTGCTAGAACGAGTTAAAATAGCTTTTGTTATTGTGTATTTACATGGTTATTATGAATATTTTATATTCGTGGTTTCCCACATTGTAACATCCCTTTACAGCTATATACTTTTTATATTGCAGGCAGTTTTTATTACTGGCTGGTATTTATTTAGGTTATATTTCACTGAAATTACTCGTAAATAGTACAGTTCAGCTGGTTATTATCATTAATTTAAGTATTTTTCCCCCACAATTTCCCTGTTCTTCATAGCCCTCCCCACTATCGAGTTTTGAGAAAGGAGGCTTTTCGGGTACTCGTGCATGTTTTTCTTGTTCTATTTACGTAAAATTAATCGTAAATAGTGTATTTCAGGTACGTATTATAATTATTTTACGTATTTTTACCCCACAATTTCCCTGATCTTCATAGCCCTCCCCACTATCGAGTCTTTAGAATGTAGACTTTTCCAGTAGTCGTCATTGTTTTTTCTTATTATATTTACGTAAAATTAATCGTAATTAGTGTATTTGAGGTAATGAATATAGTTCTTTTACATATTTTTACCCCACAATCTCCCTGATCTTCATAACCCTCCCCACTATCGAAATGGTAGAATGTAGGCATAATTATTAATCGCGACTACTAATTATTGTTATTATTCAATATAATTAATCATAATTAGTACATTTCTAAAGTTTTTTTTTTATTTTTTTATTTTTGTTAATTTTTGCATGAGTGGTTACTCTTGATATTTACCTAAAACACTACTATTTATTTCATGGAAACAGCTGTAAAATTAAATGCCAACAACACTGTCAAAGAATGGAATTCTTTTGCGAGACAGACTATACTTAGTTCTTAAATGAACATGAGATGTCCATTTCACCATTAGTACATACTGTAAATTTTATCTTGCATTGTGAAACATCATATTACAAAATATTAACAGTTACTGCCCATAAATACCTGTTAAACTGTACTGAAGTTAATGTGAAATTGAGTAGGTACTATATGTACTGTCAAATATGTAGTATATGCAAAAATATACTTCACCTTGACCATCTTTTTGTTTCAATAACTCTTGAATTACAAAGTATTTTGCAGTTAAGTGAAAATAAATATTTCACACTTACCTTATTTGAAACAAACTCAAGAATCAAAGCTTGATTGTTAAAATTTTGTAATGAAACTCAGTCTATGCTTCTTTTTCCAGTCCAAAAGCCAGATATCAGTTTGATGGTTAAAATTTACATATGTGTAGCTTCTGTTCCCTGTATAGTATTTGGCAAAGCAAAGATGTAATTGAACAGTATGTATACATGAAAGTATTTTCACATGTACCATAGGACTTGCAGTATGAGCTATCAAGGGCAAGTCAGTCTCGTGAGGACCTTGTACGCACCTACTGGTCCAAGCTTCAAGAGTACGGCATCTCTTCTCAGGAGCTGGAGTTGGTTCCATTAGAAGTTACAGTAAAGGGCTTAATGAAACAACAGCAGCACCAGGCACCTGTAAGTGTGATCACTTCACTTCTGTAATTAATTACACATATGTATTATGTTAAAAGGTAATTGTGATTTCATGTTATCTGACTTGATTACAGTGATCACCAGATGCCACATTTTAGAATACAAGCTGGCACTGCCAACTTTGAAACACTTATCATCAGTGTGTGATGCGACTCCGTACACAACTTGGAATAAGCTAAGAAACTTTCGGAATTAATCAGCGACGTGTAGTTAACTTTTTAAAATTGAGAAAATCCATTTTTTTTAGAAATACTGAGATTGTACTGCTCTAATTACAAAATTTTGTATTTTGAGAATACTGTATTAATTAAATTATTTAGACATATGTGACTTTTTTCTTTACTTTTATAGCACTATAGATATTACGTTATTGCTTGAAATAAGCTTTCATTTCAGTATCTTATGGGACAAGTGCATTGGTTATGATGATAACCAGTGTACTTAGCAATGTTAAATTAAATAGCTTTTCGTGAGCATTTTGAAAAGAGCATATCAAAGAAGTAGCAAAAATCATTGTACGTACAGTACAGTGGATTTTCTATCTATTGAAACCTAATGGATTGAAATACCTGCATCCATGGAACACATTCTAGGGCAGATTAATTTATTTTACAGCATTTTAAGAGCACGTCCATTGAAATCCCTCATGTATTGAAATTTTTTGTCAGTCCCATGAGAAACGGTGGATAGAGAATCCACTGTATTACAAAAAGTAGGACATACTGTAGACAGGGTTCCCACAGACCTGGAAAGTCAGGGAAAGTCAGTGAAAGTCAGGGAAAATTAATGTGGTCAGGGAAAGTCAGGGAAACATGTTTTGAAACCCTGTCAGTCAGGGAAAATAACCCTAAGAGAGTAGAAAGTCAGTGAAAATGTTCTGAGTATGATACAGTATTAAACTTCTCTCTTCACAACCTGCACTTTTTTCTGCTGTGAAGGCCACTTTTCCTTTTTTACGTGATAAGTTTTTCTGGTCTTTTTATCCATATTTTTGGTGTTTTATAATAATTATTAATAATATTATTACTAAGTGTAAGTTTTCAAATAGTCAAATATGGCATCCGCAACTTAGTTTATATGTATTTATTTCAATGTTACTGTTTTAAATTGTTATATAAAATATCTGTTGCTTAAAAGGATAATGATGGGCAGC